>LZPO01008103.1:152005-178316 GCA_001675575.1 Neotoma lepida | reverse complement strand
TTACTAAGTATCAGTTAAAGGAGCTCTGGTAAAGGCTGAACTGCTGGCTCTCAGATTTACTAAAGCACAAAGTTCTCAACTGTGGCTAAGGCCTTTAAAACAGTAAATCATGTGCTTTTCATGAACAGTATCTCACAGATGCAGTTGGACATGAGATAATCAGATTTTCTCTCCCCACAAACAGAACAGCTGGAANTGTCTACCAATATACATATCACAGACTTGATGCTGCTCTGCTGCCTGTCTGATTTAAGTTGTGGTCAGTGTGAGGAACCTGTGATGTGATAAGATAGCATTCATGAGGTCATGTGGTTTGCAAGTACCCAATCTCCACTGAGCAGCCTGCAAGCCTCAGGATGAAGAGGAGTCGGATGCTGACCTAGCTGAAGGAGGAGGTTTTGTGCTCTCTGGCAAGGGGGAGGGGTGGTATATGCCTTACATGTTTGAAAATTACATTATCAGGAGTTACAGCTCCTGAAGGAATGAGCACTACAAGTCATTCGAGAGTTCCTTCTTTATACTTAATACCTCAGCCTAAAGCATTAAGCTTTTATTGTTTCCTTTCTATTTAAGATGAAGCTAAAGGAGATAGCCCTTGTTTGGTTTTTATTGAGGGAAGAACTGCATATAGAAGGTTTACATTGTTGGTGATTTTTCTTTTATCAGTTAGAAATTGCTTTCCAAGTAGACATTACTTATTTTCAACCTGTCAGTATCTGTGTTTGAATCAAACAGACAAAATTATGACCTGGTTTTAATCAAGTAAATAATTATTTTATTAAGAGTTGTGTGTGCTCAAGTTCACCCATGTAAGGTTTATAGTTCCGTGGACTTGTGGTATATTCACAGAGTAGTGCACCTATCATCACAGTCAGTTCTAGAACTCTTCAGCACTCNAGAAAGAAGCCCTGTAATCATTAGCAGTCACTCCTCATTCCCTCCAAAACTCTTGCCCTACCCTTAGGCAACCACTGATCACCTTTCTGTCTCTATAGAGGTTCCTTGATACTGGACATGTAATATAAATAGAAACATGTAATATTTGGTCTTATGTAACTGGTTCCTACTTAGCATAATATTTTCAAGAGTTATCCATATCATACTAGGTNTCTCTATTTCATTCTTTTATATTCCCTAATATTCAAAAGTATGAATATACCACATTTTATCCATTGACTGGTTGATAAACATTGGCTTACTCCTCTTTTGACTTTCATGAATAATGCTACTGTAAATATTCACATACAAACTTCTATATGAACCTTTACACTTGAGTATATCCTTAATAGTAGATTTGTTAGGTCGTAAGTCAACTCCACGTTCACCAGCTGTAGCAATGCCATATTGTTTTCCAAAGCTGCTGTAACAGTTCCCGTCCCACCAGGTGTCTGTGAGGCTTCTGATCTCTTGCTAACCCTGATCTGTATTTGTGGTGAGGCCATCTTGCTAACTATGAAGACTACAGACTCATGTGTAGCCTAGACTGGCCTCTAACTCACAATTTTTCCTTGGTCTCTCAGGTGATGAGATTCACGGTGGTTCTTATGGGCATTCCTTGCATGGCTAAAGAAGTGGAACATCTTTGAAAAGCCTAGTTGGCCATTTATATCTTTAGGGAAATGTCTGTTTGGGTCCTTTTCCCATTCTGAACCCTGTTTGGGGTTTTTTTTTAGGGGGGGTTGGTTTGTTATTTTCAAAATGGAGTTTTCAAAGTTTTTTATATTTTAAGTGTACTACTATTGTCAGATATATGATTGCTGGTTTTTAAATGTATTTTAAAGCATATTTGTTAAAGCAGAGCAACTTACTCTATCTCTAGAATAGTTTTCAGGCTGTCTTCTGTAGAATATGTCCAGTACCTGACTTTCTAGATGGAAGCATGATTTTTGAGAGGAAAAGAAAATGGGGCTTACTTTAAAAGTCTTAGTCTTAGATGTGACACCATAAGCCAGGTGATAAAGAATAGGCAAGTTATTAACTTTGACCTCTGACCTTCACATGCACATGCTTGTGCACACCTGTATATACCCCACACACATAGATAGATGGATGGATGGAGATATGTAAACATTTGACTGAAAAAAATATACAGAAAACTTTCAGTTTCAACATAAAAAGATTAATACCTCACTTACTAAGCAAGTAAAGAATCTCAGACCATTTTCTAAAATATCTACAAATGGCCAGTAACCACAAGAAAAGTATATTCAGCATTATTAACCATCAAGGAAATGCAAATCAAAACTGCAGTAAGTTTCCACTTCATACTAACCAGGAACAGATAAGCAGATAATAAACATTGACAAAGATATGGATATGGATAAACTCTGTACACAGCAGGTAGGAAAGGAAAGTGGTATAGACACTTCAAAAGATAATGTTTTATTTTCTTAAAAGGCTAAACATATTTACTCTCTGCCTACCAGTTCCANTTCTGTCTTTATATCCAAGAAAAATGAAATGTCCACACTGAAACATGTGTATGAATATTCATAGCATTGTTTATAGTATTCAGAAAATAAAACCAGTTCAAACATCTGTCTGCTGAGAAGTGGATAGATACGGCATATCCATATAATGGAAGGGGACTAGGCAACAAAAGAATATAATACTGATGTATGCTGTAACATAGACAAAAAAAGTGCAAAAAATCAGCCAGAAAAAGCCACAAATTCAATGACACAACTTACATAAGATGCACAGGAGAAGGGCTGGAGAGATGGCTCAGCAGTTAAGAGCACTGGCTGTNCTTCCAGAGGACCCGGGTTCAATTCCCAGCATCTACATGGCAGCTAACAACTGTCTGTAACTCCAAGATCTGACACCCTCACATATACATGCAGACAAAACACCAATGCAAATAAAAATAAATTAAAAAAAATTAAAAAAAAACAAGAAAGAAGCACAGGAGAGGAAAAGCTGTAGAGAGAGCCATAGATCAATGGTTACCTGGGGTTGAAGAGAAGAGGGAAGGATGGCAAGGGCATGACAGTTGAGAGGGCGTAGTGGGGGTGTGTTTGTTTGTGTAATGAAAATAACCTAAGGTTGTTTGTGGTGATGGTTACACAGCTCTATGGGTATTGTAAAACCTATCCAAATATGTGGGCTATTCTCTGGATTGCAGTAGACCTGTCCCCTTTTGTCCTTCATTTTTGAGACAAAGTCTCACTGTGTAACCAAGGCTGGCCTCTTAACTCACAATCCTCCCTCCCAAGTTCTTGGATTACAAAGTTGTGTGCCACTATACGTGACTGACTCAATAGCCATATTTGAAAAGTGATATTATTTGTCTTTTGGAAATTCCCTGGGGTCTATGAATTGGGCCTATTACAGTGTTTAAAGATATTTTGTGCATAGAGATATGTACATCTTTTGAGAATGGATTCATAACTGTACCATGTATCTTGAGTGTAATTGACCTACTAAAAGAAACCATGGCGTTTAGCAATTGAAATATGTCATCCTCAGACTTGGGTATTGATTTTCTGTTAACTTTGTTTACCATCCCATATCCCATTTTATTTGTAATTATTTAGGTTGTTTATGCCTGCCTAAATAGACAGTATGGGACCTGCAACAGAGGCAGCTATGTAGTTGGCACCCTAGCTNTGTTAGTATGGGCAAATTTTTTTTGTTCCTCATTACCTTGTAGGAATTAGCGGGGAATTAAATGCATACCAGAAAGGCACTTAAACAGTTCCAAATACACCATAAAGGCCAATATGTTCCTATCAAGCCAGTAGACCACAAAAGNAGTTTACATTATATTGACATGAGCAGTGTTACAGATGATTATGTAGACATCATGACATGACTCCCCTGCTTCCATGGGCTCTTTCATCAAGTCATTCTTCAGAATAAATTGAGATTCTTCCTAGTTTAGTGCATGCTTCTCTTGTTTTCTCTCTCAAGACCTAGATCCAGCCCCACCAAACTACCTATAGTTTCTTAACACATAATACATTCTCAGGCCTCTAGGTCTCTCGCTGTGCCACCTATACCTAGATTTCCCCTTTTAACACCTGCTTATCCTTAAAAACCCAGCTCAGGCATCATCATCTTGCTTCCTCCTTCAGCTTCTCCCTTTGGGGCAGTGCATGGCTTCTCCTGTGGGTTTGTTGTACACTGGTGTGACACCCTGATATCAGATGTGCTGGCTCTTCCTTCAGACACAAGGTCACTGACTACAGGAGCCTTGTTTGCTCTGTTCTTAAGCATCTAGTGCACTGTTTGTTGGAGTACTTTGTCTTGTTTTGATGGACTGATAAAAACCCGTCATGAAGCTTAACCTAATTCAGTCCAAATAGAAAAGAAAAACTTGATGAGGGCATCTTGTTAACAGTTTGAGTGTTCTTTAATGCTTCAGCTAAAGGTTAAATCAAATGAAATGTTCGTGGTACTTTGATCTAGCCTTAAAAGTTCAGAGTGAAACAAGTGTGAAGTGATTTATTTCCTGTGATTGGTCATAAATTTACATAGAACCTCATATATTCCTAGCCTCACCACTACTGGCATTAGGCTGCTGCCTAAATATTGCTAATGATTTCAATTTTGTCAAGATCCATCAGCTGCCAGGAAGAAGACGCTCAGCAAATCTTATTTGCTTGCCCACAGTACTGCATACAGCTTCCACCATGTGACAGTCAGAGTCTCTGTAGATGGTCCCCCTCCTTCCTGCTCTGGAAACACATGGACAGGATCAGTTTCCCCAATTCCAAACTTCTTCCCTTTCCACATGTCAGTGCACAGCCCTTCACTGCTGAATGTGAATAAATCATTTCATTTATGAAATGTTGAGTGTTTTTAATGGCTTACTTAGTGCTAATTCTTTTTTAAGCTTTAAGTTACTTAGTGTTTCAGTGAAATGTCTTAGTGTTTTAACTTAGACTACTTAATTACTCCACGTTAGGATTTTTGCTTATTGCTTTTANTGGTTTCCTGTTTGAGTTCTCTGGAAATCTTTTGGTTTAGGTGCTTGTTGCTAGTTTTAATCTTTGTCATGTTTATAATGTAGCTTTTTGTTTGTTTGTTTTGATACAGGGTTTCTCTGTGTAGCCCTGGCTGTTCTAGAACTCACTCTGTAGACCAGCTGGCCTCAAACTCACAGAGATCCTCCTGCCTCTGCCTCCTGAGTGCTGGGATTAAAGGTGTGCATCACCAGCCCAGCTTTTTAAAGAAGTTGATAGAAAATCTTAGAGCCTGGTGGTGCATCCACTTGTAATATCTGTGCTTGGGGGATAGAGGTGGGAAGACCAGCAGTTAGGATCAGGCTCAGCTTGGCAATGCTGAAGAACNAGGAAAGAAAATGTAGCATGTCATCTCCCATTTTCATTTGTTTTAAATTCTAAAATCTGGAAAAACTATTGAAAGTATTCGATAAAGAATTCAGGCCAGGTGGTGGTGGTGCAGGCCTTTAATCCTCACACTCAGGAGGCAGAGGCAGGCCAATTTCTGAGTTCGAGGCCAGCCTGATCTACAGAGCCAAGTTCAAGACAGCCAGAGCTGTTATACAGAGAAACTCAGTCTCTAAAAACCAAAAACAAAACAAAGANTCGAACAAAATTATTGACCAAACTTAGGGGAAGGGAGTAAAATGTTTATAACTTAGCAATCTGTGTGACTGTTGGGCTTCACTTCTGCTTTCCTATATGAAGCATAATGTATAGCTAATTCTTGGTGTTGTNTATCACCTACAGAAATGTTATTCAGCTTAAAAAGATCTGTGCTTTACAGACATTGGTATACAAACACAAATGTACAGATGGAGTTTTACAATCTGATGTGACTCAATCTTGGAAACTTACTGCAACTGTTTTGCAGTTCACTCACTATCACATGACTCACTTCAATAGTTCAGACCTTGTCTAGTAGTGATCAAAGTTCATTTGGTTAGGGGTTTTTTTGGTGTGTAGATGGCTTTTTCCACTTTGTTGTGGATTGATTTTCTTTCAAAATACCCAATGCTCTTTCCTCTTTTTTGAATCTCAGAACGTGGTACTTGTCTGCACTATGCAATCTCTGTTCATACACAGGAGAAAAGATATTTTAACTTGAAGTAATATGCATCATTATCTATAAAGTGCCATGTAAATATATTTTTATTAATATCTTCCTAATTATATGAATTCCTTTGTTCAGATGTCAAAATTGGAAAAATACCACTTATGTCTCTTTAAAATCAAGTGTAAAAATGAACCCTA
The DNA here is from genome assembly GCA_001675575.1 of Neotoma lepida. NCBI lineage: Eukaryota > Metazoa > Chordata > Mammalia > Rodentia > Cricetidae > Neotoma > Neotoma lepida. Next base: position 172,116 of record LZPO01008103.1, on the reverse strand, counting down.
ACCTTTGACAAGTTGTTGATATCCTATAATGTGCCTAGAGGAAAATAAACACATAGAGAACATGTTATCTCCTTTGACCCTGTGGGCACTTGCCCAGGTGATCAAATTTTCTCAGCACAGATTTCTCTGATATTTATGTAAAGGTCTATATTTAGAGGCTTCAAGACTCTGAAATTAGGACACTTACAAGAGAAATTTAACATGTAGTGCTTTAGTTTCTAGAGTAAACTGATGTCAAGTTTCAGTATACTTACACACACTTAATGACTATAGAGTCNTATGGAGCTTTAGAATGTCCATCTCAGAAGCCCTTCCTACTCTGAACCTTAGTGGTGTTTTTAATGTGAAATGGCTATAGTGATTGCAATCGTTTTTGTGTTTGAATTTTTACTATCATGCAGTTAGAAACTCGCTGTTTCCTGTCGCAGCCTGCATTCATCAGACTACGAACATAACAGCTTCCTGTTTTCTTATTAACTATAAGCTTTTTCAGCCATATTCTTTGCTGGTTATATATCTTACCACTTTCCTTTGCCAATTGCCAAATGGTTGGGGTTTCCATGCTTATAGAGAAATCCCAAATTCTGATCTCTTTCTTGTTAATGCAAGGCTAAAGTTTTTCTAATTTTTAAAGTGACAAGTATATTCAGTGTCATAAGTGTGATTTACATACATTCTGCATGGTCTTACTTTCTTTTACTCTGTTTCTTAATGCATAACATGGTGAAGGCGTCCACATCAGGTAAGAACCAGTGCCCTTGGTCCCCAGTTAGTGTTCGCCTGACTACTTACTGATATTTGCATCTAACATGTAAAAGTGAATGAGTGAATGTGGTCAGGGCCATTTCAAGGTCCTACCAGCTTTTTAGTGTAGCTCCTGAACATCGTGTCTGTCTTTTATTGAATCAGAACGCTGAATTACTCAAAACTGGTTTTAAAATCATCTCTGCAGTCTAAGGAGTAAAGATAGAGATAAAAATATATGTTCAACAACTATTACTCCATGTTTTCCTGGAATTGCTCCAATATCAGACCTATCTATAAAGATGTTCTCAGCCATGTACAAGGTCCTAGGTTCAATCCCCAATAGCTAAATGAATAAATGTAGCTTTTTTTTTTTTCGGTTTTTCGAGACAGGGTTTCTCTGTGTAGCTTTTGGCGCCTTTCCTGGAACTTACTCGGTAGCCCAGGCTGGCCTCGAACTCACAGAGATCCACCTGCCTCTGCCTCCTGAGTGCTGGGATCAAAGGTGTGCGCCACCACCGCCCGGCTAAATGTAGCTTTTTATTTTTTGTTTGAGGTAGGGTCTCACTCTATTGCTCAGGCTGGGGTTACAGGCCTGAGCCACTGCCCTTGGCTAATAAGTGGGTTTTATTTGTTATTTTGTTAGTTTGGTTGCATATGAGCAGTAGCTTTCCTGGTTGGTCTGTTTTAGCACTGTCAAATATCAAATTGCAAGTCAGTTTTGAAGCATATTTGAATATTTAGGGGTTTTTTATATTTTTATTTTACATGTATGAGTGTTTTGCCTACATATATGTATCTACATTATGTGCATACCTTATTCCCATGGAGGCCAGAAGAGGGTGTTGGGTCTCCTGAAACTGAAGTTACAAATGGTTGTAAGCCACTGTGTGAGTGCTGGGAACCAAACCCAGGTTCTTTANAAGAGCAGCAAGTATTCTTAACCACTGAGCCATCTCTCCAGGCTCTCCTACTTTATTTCTTGAGGCNAGTCTCTATTGGAGCCTAGAACTCAGTGATTCTATTAGACTGACTGGCCAGCAAGCTCCAAGAACCCTCCTGTCTCTACTGCCCCCCCCCACACTGATGCTTGGGCTGTAGATGCCCTCCACCACGTCCAGCTTTTACATGGGTACTAGGGCTGTAAACTGAGAGCCTCACACTTGGGCAGTGCACTCTGCCTACTGAACCATCTCCTTAGGCCCTCAGTGTTGTGCTTTATTAAAGGCATGAGCTATGCCTAGTATTGTCCTACACATCTGAGTCTCAACAGCTGAGAAAAGGAGAGAGGAAGATGAAGAATTTAAGATCGCCTTCAGCTACAGTCAATAAATCTACCTGGACCTGGCAAACATTAAGGCAAACCAGAAGTGGAGTTTCCAGGTGGTGCTGAGGATATGAACTCTTACTGCCTTTCTAGCCTGCAGTTTAAACATGGAAGTCAAAAGTTCTTAAGAAAAATGGAACCTTTGTGCTGGATTTTATGCTTCTCAATATACATCCTAAATAACTAACCAGGCCGCTCTGAGAGCTGTGTGCTCAGAAGTACTTCGTGGCTCCTTAGTATGGGGTGGGGGGAGGCGATCAAAATTTCCCAGCAGGAGGATTGGTTAAGCGGATCATGATGCTTTCCTAAATTTGGTACCACTCAACCACCAAATGATGGCGAGACTAGGAAGTGTGAGGGTGTGCTAGCAAGTGGGAAGCAGGCTCTAAGGCTGTGCATGTGATGATGAGTCTTCCTGAAAAGTAAGGTTAGGCTTAGCTCAGAAGATATGATAAAATATTAATATTTCTCTCAGGATTATGGACCATGGAATTGCTTTCTTTTTTAACTCGTCTTTTGTTGATATGTTATTTANATAGTAAGTTTATAATAAAACTAAAGGCATAATACAAATCCTTTTGGCAGTTACCCAGTAGCTTCTTTGTATGTAGATCATATCCTCACAAAAATGAAATGACTGTAAGTATGCATATCTGTAGGTATGTCGATAGTATCCTTCCTTTGTTTGTCCTGCTTCTCTTAGATGTCAACTTTACATCTCTGGTAATATTTGACTGCTCCAATTTTAAGACTGAGGAATAAGCACAGATCCAGCCAGACAAGGTCTCATTGAGGTGGGAAGTGGACATACACTCCCATCCCAACCAACAAGCAGCTTGCAGTTGACACCCAGTTGCCAAGGAGAAATGAGTTTCTCCAAAGGATTCTCACTGGGTACAGTAACCACACTTAATGGTATATGCCCAGCAGTAGGTGGCCAATGCAAAATGATCTCAATGGTATTTTTGTAGACTTACTCTTTCATTTGCTTTGTTTGGGCTTTTTTGTCTAATGGTCTTTTGCTTGTTTATTATGGTTTCTGATTTTGTGTTTTTATAGGTTTGTGTATGTGTATTTCTTAAACTTTTCTATTTTTTTTTAAAAAATCTGGTTTGCTTGCTTATTTGTTTGCCTGTTTGTTTTCTAGAGAATGAAAGAAGGAATGGAACTGGGTGGTGGGGAGCATCAGAGAGAACTTGGGGGAGGGGAAACCATGATCAGAAAATATTGTGTGAGAGCCAGGCAGTGGTGACTGACACATGTCTTGAGGCAGAGGCAGGCAGATCTCTGAGTTTGAGGCCAGCCTGGTCTGCAGAGTGAGTTCCATGACAGCTGGGACTGTTACACAGAAAAATTCTGTCTCAAAAAACAGACAAACAAAAAAACAAGAAAAGAAAATATTGTATGAAAAAAATTATTTCCAATTAAAATAAAAGACTGAGGAGTGAAAAAACCAATAGGAAGTTGAGTCAGACACATTGACCATGACCTTCTTTGTAGGATAATCTATCTGAGACTCATCTTCTGGGGTCTTAAGACTCTTCAGGAAAGGGTTCCTGTCATGGTGCCTCTCTTTTGATAGCAAATCTCACTCTCTCTTTCTCCCTCTTCACTCTCCTTCTTTCTCCCTCACTACTTAGTGATTTTCAGAAGTACTTTAAAGCAGATCAGGAACTTTAAAACCTATGTTTAATTTCACCTAGGAATTTCACTATTAAGGCATTTTTGTTGCTTGGTGTCATAAGGATATTTGTGTTTATTTATCCAAGAATTAATAAAGACAACCTCCAAATAGTTTGCTTAAACTTTGTGTACTTTTCAAGACATATAGAGCCAGAGGTNGTGATCCAGCCTGTGAATCTCAGCACTTGGTTGGCAAAGGCAGGAAGGTCATGAGTTCAAGACCACCTGAGAAACATAATAGTGTTCAACAATTGTTTTTATTCCTTGATTGGCCCAAAAGACTATCTGGTAAGACCAGAAACACAAAGAGAACACATTGCCAGGAGTAGCAGTGTTTAACTTAAGATGTGCATCAGGGGTTATTCACTTTGACATTCATTCCCAAGCCCTGCCTGCGTCCCCAAAGGAGACAACTAAAGGAAACAGCTGGTTTAAGTAAAATGCTTCTGGGGTGCACCTCCAGGGGGTGAATTAGCTCACAACAACCTGCCTGGGCACTGTAAGATGGCGTCCACTGAGGTGTCAACCAAGACAAAGCAGGCTCTCATTGTTTAGAAGCAGGAAAGTCCTGACATTGAGTTTCTTGTCAGCCAGATCAGCTTCTCATTGGCTCAGCCCCATTGGGTTTGAGCAGAGGGTCTGCCACAGCGGCATGCATTTTCATTCATTCTCCTGTCACTCAGGGTTAAACCCAAGGCTTCTTATATAGTAGACAAGCATCCTACCTCAGAACCATACCTCCAGAGCTCAACAGCCATTCTCACACTTTGAGTATATCAGGCTCTCCTGAGACATTTACAAGGAAAACACAGATTCCAGGATCTCAGTTCCTTAGATGGGAGGGGTCTCTGTTTCTAACAAACACTGAAGATCATTTTCTTGGGAAAAGTGATGGTCTGTTAAATATAGTTAGCTTCTGAGAGTCTTGTAAAGAGGGTCACAAATACTGTGTTTACAGNAGAAGACCAGGGCCTCTGTGCTCTAGAAGGCCTAGTGTTGGCCTTCTACCCAAGCCCCTGGACATGATGAAGCCTTCCAGTGGATTTGTGCATATGCAGCCCTTTCGAAGTCATGCTCAGAACCTCGAANTTNCCTGCCCAGGTGCTCACTTATAGTCTGCACGTAGGCCTTCCTCATCATAACCCAGTGTGCCCGTTTCTTAGTCCAAGAGACAGGTAAGGAGTAGCTTCAGTCTCACAACATCGTCCCTTACTTTTCTTTGTTTCTTTACGCAACCAAAAAATTCCTTTGCTTTGTTATATCAGCAGTTCTCAAAGAGGCATTAAGGCATCACCTTTGATGTTGAGAAACTGAGTCCTCAGCCCATTGTTAATTTTCTGCAGTTACATCATCTGATAAAGGGCTACAACATGTTAATTATAATACATTTTGTTAGAGCAGAGGAAAACCACAGCTTTCCAAACAACTGAGAAGTTGTGGTTGTTCTACCATGCCCCTCCTCTGTAACAGCCAGGAAGAAGGAAGGCACGTGTTCCATAATATTTCCTCAGAAGGATCTGGGGAAGAAAAGAGAAAGGAAGAGATTAACTGACTGAACTCAACACTCAGAGCTATAAATCATGTGTTGCAATATGGCGATGGGATGTTGCATCAGAGCATGGCAGTTGTAATAAAGCTCTGGGTCGCACACTTGAGAAGTTGCTGTGGTGTTCTGCACTTTTTTGCTGAAGATTCGGTGCTGAGTTTAAGTTCCTTCTGTTATGCCAAGGGGGCAACATGTTACTTTAGTTTCATTGTCCCTCTGTATAATTTTCTTCTGTTACTATAGGGCAGGGACAGTTCTTTATAGCTGAAAGAATGCCTGGGCCAGATAATCGCGGCACTGAACCCAGCATCCCTTGTTCTTGTTGTTACATGCAAGCAGGGAATTGCTAACGTGTCTTCACTGCTTCTTGGAAGTCTTGTCAGGAAAGCTGGGAGGTAGCGTGGCAAGACTGTAATGGCTTTCCTCTCAGAACCGTTAGTTTTGAAAGTGTTTGTAACATTTCCTGCCTATTTCACATTGCCTTTATCTCAAGATTTGAAAGATAGTGAGTGACTAGGAGTTTGTCACGGAGAGCAAGGATAAAGGTTGGTAGGAGAGATGAGGGTAGAGGTGTGAAGTGTATCTTAGCATGCCCTTTAATCCTCAAGATATTTATTTGGTGGCTAATTAATTGTTTTCTTAATTCTTTTTTATAGGGAAAAATGACAGAATATAGGACAAATGTCAAGATTAACTTTATTTTTGCAGCATAAATTCTTGAGGGCAGGACTGGTGTCTAATTATATAATAAGGGTATTCGTGCTTAGGGTGGTGCTAAGTGTGGGGCTTTGAGGGAATTTAAGCAAAGCAGCAGCAGACCTCTGAGGAAGAAGCTTTGGAGAATGTAGTTTAGGATTAGAAGAGCTAACAGTTTCCCAACACTGAACTCAAGACTTAGACTTGATGGCTTTTTACCTTCTCAGCCTCCATATATGCGACTGGCCCTGAAAATCTCTATTGAAAGAACAGAGGTCTGGTTGCCAAAGAAGAAAGAAAGGGAAAAGAACTAACCCCGCTGAGAATCCAGTCATTCCTTCCTAAGGAGACGCAGAGAGAGATGATACACAAGGTGGGCATTTGTGCCCTAAATTTGATTTGAGTGTTAGTGTGTAGTGGCCTTTGGAATTGGAGACAGTTTCATATGTTCCAGGCTGGCCTCAAATTTGTTATGTAGTTGAGAGTAACATTAAACTCCTGATCCTCCTGCCTCTACCTCCCAGTGCTGCAATTACAAGGTGCACCACCAAGCCTGGTTTATGCAGTGTGGGGGTAGAACACATAGCTTTGTGTGTGCTAGGGAAGCACTCAGCCAAGTGAGCTATATCCTTGGCTCCAAGACTCAAAATTTAGTGATTTCTGAATCATTTTTATCCTTTACAGAATGATGGTAACATGCTTTCGAGATGGTGTGTGTAATAGTGAAGAGTATGGTCTTTAAGTTCATACCTCCTAGAAATACAGCTGATATGCAGGTGAACTGACAGGCCATCTGTGATTTACCTCAGAATAAACCAGGGACAGAATGGTGTAACTTATAATGCAGCCAGACTGTCTATGATGTGTGTGGAAATCAGGTGATGTATACACAGAGTTCATATTATCTTTAGTACAGTAAAGTTTTAGTTGAAATTGAAACTCTGCTATTAGCTGTGAAACCTCAGCAGGTTCCTCTCAAGTTTCCATTTCCTAATCTGTAGAATGAGAATAATAAGACCTAGTACATAGGACTGTCAAAGTCAGTTAGAGTGAGTTATGTCACATTAGAAAGCATTCAGAATCATTATGTCTTTAGGTAAAAAGATCAAGGCATTGTCTTCCTTGAATACAATTTATATGCTTTTTTATGGGACAGTTGTGTTTGCCTCGGTTTGAGTATATCTAATAATCTGGATTTTGTTTTCAACAGCTCAGGTGCCTAAAAGGCCAGAGGAACTTCTCCAGCCAACCACCTTTTGATGGAATCCACATTGTCAGCCATTTGATAGGAGATGATGAATCGTCCCACTCGTCGGATGAGGATTTTATAGATAGTTCCTTACAGGAAAGTGGCATTGCTTTTCCTTTGCACAGAAAATCTGGCTCGATGTCTCTGAATCCCACTTTGGCAGATGACAGTGAGAGCGAAGCAGAAGATAGTGTGCTGGAAACTCAACGGAGTGACCGTGAGGTTCCAAAGGAACAGCCCCCACAAAGAGAGTCCTACTCAACTACTGTCTGACCATCACTGTGACAGCCTGGAGGTCGGTAGGGCAGCAGTGTCACATGAGAAGAGTTTGGGGACCATCCCTCTGTCCTTTATAGATATATGTCTGTTTTTTACAACCTCATATGACTGTCTTTGCCAAATGTCCGCTGAGTTTCCATTGCCACAGTAGACTGAGTATGCTAGTTGGTAAATGGGGTTCTAACAGTATTACAGAATATTAATTTTCTTATTTAGAAAATACTGCTATGTCTAATTGTAAGGACCATTTTAAAATTCAGTACTATGGGAAATTGGATTTTCTTTAAACAAAACTGCTCTTGTGCAATATTTTATCCTCATTGAACAAACTGTACATTTGTGTTTATCAATTTGTTTCCAGGGTGACTGTCTCTAGACGCCTGACCAAGACATAAAGGTGATTGAGCTTGTGTTTTGAGGATATTTTTTTCTTCACTAAAATTACAGCTCTGTTAGTAGGTCATTGAGGATTGTCAAACACAGTTTTTTTCTGTATAATTTCTAAACACAAAGTAATTATTGTCTATTCTGAAAGTTTTTTGTTTCAAAGTTTTGTGTGTATCATACTTCTGTATGTTAGTCAAAATAGTAGCAGGTTAACTGCAGATATATTATTTGTACATATTTATAAATCTGTGTCACCCAGCATTGGACATCTTCTACATGAGGAGCAGATGTTGACAATGACTGCTTTCAGCATCTAACAGGACTTCTGTAAATAGTAGGTTAAAAGAAAACTAAATACGGACCAGACACTACTGTTCTAGCAGCTGTAGTAGCCTTTCCTCGGCATTCCACACTAGCAGACTCTAAATGATTGCTGTTCAAACACTACTAGTGAAGTCCTTTACTCCATCTGTACTAATAAACTTCACGATTAAAGAGGTTCTAGCACATGCTATGTCACGCTAATCTATTTAATATAATTTAGCTCTAGGATAAGTTCCAAGATTAGAAAAAAAATCTATGAGTATTATATTTAAATTCTCTAGTTTCTAATCAACAGGTAAAGCCATAAGAACCCTTTCTACTTAGTCCTTTCTTTGTATTATTTAGACTTTTTCTCTAGAAAATTGAATGCTTGTTATTTGTAAATTGAAAAACAACACTCACCTGTGGGAAGGCTGCCAGCCTGTATTGACTGGATGTTTTCCACCCTCATTTTTTGTTAGTAGCCTGAGCCATGGAGGAAAATAGAATTTAGTATGTATGGAAGTACATTTTTGCACAGAATGTTGCATACATAAAATATTTTATGAAATGGAGTAGAAGAAACAAAAGTAGCTTTCTTTCTAAAACTATGTAACGCCTTATGCTGCATTGTGGGCTAGGCTTTCCCAGGAAGGGTGTCCTAGCTGCTCTCTTGCCTGACAGACAGGATTGGAAACATGCCTTCTGTGTCCAGAACACCCAATTTACCTGTAATTACAAGCTAGTTATTTAGCAGAACTAAGATATTAATTCAGATCTCTATCTAGACTTCTAAAAGTCTAACGAGTTTTTCAGTTCCCTGCTCCCTGGCAATGTTACTTAAATAATTTGTGTTTAAATCTGTTTCCTAAGTATCTCCTGTAGAGATGGGTGTCCCATTAGCATCAGCAGTCAGGTTTCTCAGTTAGTGAGAATGGATGACAGCATTGCCAGAGGCTAGTCCCTTAGGGTTCTCCCTTGTGGTCCAGTACTGTTATTCCAAGAGACTGTCAATAGCTCAGAGAAGTAAGAGGACTTGTAGCCCTGTGTTTTTTTGTTTTTATCTAGACCCTCTCCCTCATCAAGAAACCTCAATGAGGCTAGAAGTGTAGCTTGGAAGTTAGAATGCTTACCTAAAATACCCAAGACCCTTGTTCAATCCCAAGCACCACCAAAAGACAGACAAGCTCAGAGAATTTCCTAGTACTCTTTCTGGTTTGGAACTAGGTGTAAAAGAACCCTGGTCATTAAACCTTAATTCATTGATGCTCTTATGATTTGTACAGTGGAAAATTAGAAGCAACATCTCCATTCAAGGTCTTTGAGTCAAGCCAGGTGCAGTGGTGCATAACTACAGTCCCAGCTGCTTAGGAAGCTTGAGGCAGGAAGATTGCTTGAGTACAGGACCAGCCTGGGTAACATAGTAAGATTTTTGTCCCCTTTTTTTTTTAAATTCACATATACCTTACACGTAAATTTTTCTGGGTTCAGTAGGATGCTGTGCCCCGATCTGGCTCCATTTTATTCAAATTAATATAAGTGTATTGTTCAAGATTTTGAAGCATTGGACTGTGTCCTACTGATGAATTTTATTTTGTTGAAGGATGTTTTGTGGGAGTAAGGGATGACCGATGATGGAAAACCTTGCTCTCTTGCTCTCTTGGGATAGTGACCTTCCTGGTACCCTTACCACCTGGTATCCAGGTGACACACTGAAAGATGAGGCTGTAAGCCAAGACATTAGGATCAAGAAAGCACTTCAACAGACTTTATTTTCCTAGTACTAGAGATGGAACCCAGGAGGGCCTTACACACAGTGGGCAAGCTCTCTACCACTGAGCCACACCCAAGTCTGACTTCTTCAAAATCAATGTATACATGAGGCCAAAGAGATTGTTTTATACAACTTCTACTCTGGTTTTTGTTGTTTGGATTTTTTGTTTTGGTTTTTTTTTTTATTTTGTTTGGCCCATTGGCAGCCACTCAGCATTTGCTGATTGATTGAAACATCATATTCCAACTAACTGGCCATTTATGTTGAGGGAAAAAACAACCTTTCCCAGCCCTGAACACAATGCAGCTTGTTAATTTCCAGGCAGTGCCTTTGACTGAAAATAACGTCTGCTTTTGAAGTATGTTATTCCTGGCATCACAAGAAGTCATTTNGTTCCTCATTCACCATTTGCATAATGCACTATAATATTNAAATTTTTAAAAATTAAGGNNATCAATTATGTTTTGTTAAGCTTTTCATGGCTAGTGTGGTTATCACATAGTACCAAGTCATTGATGGCCAACATTTGTAGAATCAGTAGTTTCCTTACTAAAGCAATGAGTTTTAGCCAGAAAGTTTTTGCTGTTCTAGATTAGCAAACAATTATAATTTAAAATTAATTTCTTTTTTAATTCTGAAATTAGTTAAAATTTCTGATTGAAAGTAGGGTAGATGCTATTTAAAATCCAAATTTTTACATCACATCCATGGATCTGCATACCTCTTAACTTTAGGGGAGAGATAACACAGTAATATATTGGACATGCAAAGTTATAATGTATTTCATTGAACTGTTGGTTTTTTTTTTTTTATTGTAACACTGTATGATAACCTAAAAATGTTTACTTGTGCCTTTGCTTTAAATAATTAAAGTTTCTCATTTTACAAGACTTTTATTTCCTTAAATTATTAACTTTAAGAGGGAAGGGGGGTCAGAGCACTATTGAAGAACATTTGGCCACAGAGACGATTGGCACTGCTGAGGTCTGTGACCCCCAATGGGGTGTCACACCCACCTGCTCTACATACAGGGTAACAAGCGGTCTGGATGAGTCTGACATCCAGTAGATATTTTCAGTTTCATAGACAGCCAGATGTCTAGACCTGTTTCCTTCCTGAACATGCTACTTGTTTTAATTATCGGTGGCAGTATTTTCCTCACAAATGTAGTTCAGGTTATTGAAGGCATTACCAATGAATTCAGTAATACATTCAAATATGTGTGTTTTAGATATCACATTGAGGCTATTGCAGAATGAGCTTTGTGACTTCTGCAGTGTTATTGCATGTCAGTTTCGTTAATTCAGAAGCAGCAATACACTGTTCTGGCACTTCATGAGGATACATGAAGTTTACAAGACTTGTAATCCAGGCTTCTCTACCTTAGAACTGTTAGCATTTGGATTCTGACTTGTNGCAGGACGTGCTGCATACTGTAAGATGTTTGCAGTATCCACAGCCTCTACCCACTAGATGCCAATAGCTCCCATGCCTTCAATTGAGGCAAAATATCTCCAGGTGTGGGGAGTGGAGGAAGCCCTGAGTGAGTGAGGTCCCGAGTGAATGTTTGCTGTTGACATGGGCACAACCTTGTTAAGAACTCCAAACATTCAGACCCACAAGAAAAAGGCAAAGCTCCTTCCTCCATGGTGTGAGACTCAGAGAAATGACAAAATCTTCCTCTGGCTCCAACTGGGGATGCTGACAGTGTATACAGAAAACATCCACCATAGCTTTCTCCCCTCCAGTTGTTTATGGCCTCAGATGGCTTCCTTACAGAGACTGTTCCTAAACCTGTTCTTTGATCTGTCTGTATGTCATAGACCATGCCTCCTTTATCTGTATGTAACAACCCCGCCTCTCTGTTCAACTGTATAAAATAAACATGCNGAGCTTCCAGAGTGCTGAGGTTTCTCTATCAGAGAGCTCAGTCCACTTGGCCTCAGCTTTTCTGTGTTTGTCTTTTTCTTCACTTCCTCACCACCCAGTCAGGTTTGTCCCTGGAACCAGATGAAGGATGTGGCTTTCAGACATTGTCACAAAGAGGACAGAGAATGAAAGTCACTCTATGGTCAAGAAATGCTTAGAAATTTAGAAGTATATGAAGAAAGTCAATAGACTCTAGTATAAGAACATATGTACCCCTTGAAGACACAGGGAAAATTTGAATCTATTTCTAGTAGTCAGTGATGACATGTGAACTACACCAGGTCCCATTTCACATCTGTTAGGACGGCTATCCAAAAAGAAAAGAGCTAAACATGGAGGCATGTACCAGCCCCAGCTCTCAGGCTTCTGAGGCAGGAGGATTGTTCCAGCTCAGAAATTTGAGACAAACCTGGGTGACTTAGGAGCAGAACAGGGTCACATGCCACCATGTTCTGAATGGGTGAAGCTGAACTGAAGTTAATGGCTAAATTGTCTGGGAAATCTCAAGGCAGCATAGCAGTCAAGCTGTGGCGTGGTTTTTGCTCACTCCTTTTAGCCAGATTGACACAGGGAGAAAGAAGCAGTGCAGTGTGGAAAGTGTGCAGTTTTGTTTAAAAGGAACGTGACCCTTACTAGTTACACAATTACAGACAAGGCAACTGTGGGTGAAGCTGTAATTACCAAAGAGACTGCACTGGGACAATGGAAATGGTATCTTGGGGACAAGGCTTCACCAGTAGAAGGTATGAAGAGTACAATAATATAAACCCAGTTTTAAAATTTCTATTTTGAGTGCCTGAGAAGATGGCCTCCAAAATGCCTGCTCCAGCATGGCCACTGAGAGAAATTTGTTACCTGCTTCACTTGCACAGGTTCTTAAAGACCACTTCAATTATGGTTCAAAGTGACTTTCATTCTCTGTCCTCTTNGTGACAATGTCTGAAAGCCACATCCTCAAACTCTCAGGAGAGCTTGTTGTCATCCACATGGTGCTGGATTTGCAGGTATGCAGGTTGCAAGAGCAATGGGATAACAGAGATTGTGTCTTGGTTCCACAGAAGCAGCTGGGTGGTATGTAGTAGGGATGGCCTTACAGTGACAACTTACAAAGCTGTGCAGGTGAAGGGTAAGTTTCAGTGGAGATACCAGGACCGTGGAGATGTCGAGGGAAGCTACATGCACCAAATGGAGGTAGCTCAAGAGATAGAGGCACCTGTACTTCAGGCTAAGACAGTGGGTTGAGGGCTCTCCCTAAGCTCTCAGAACTCATATGATGCCACCAAATCCAAGATGCTAGACACAGAGGTTTGTTATTTACCCTGCAAAGTCTTGGTCTTGCTTTGTCAAATCTTTCCTTGCTATGTCTCCATCCTTCCATCTTGGAGTGAGAGTGTTTACACCATGCCATTGTGTGTTGAAAGCATGTAGTTTGTTCTAACAGTGGCTCACAGCTAAGAAAAAGATTGTCTTAGGTCTCAAATAGACTTGGGATTTTTGGGATTTTTGAACAGTGTTGGAGTTAGTACTTCAGGGGATTTTACCAATGAGTAGTGGCACATACCTGTAATTTCAGTAGAGGCAGGAGGACCACTGCAAGTTCAAGGCCAGCCTGGTTTATGTAATAAGTCTCAGGTCAGCCAAGGCTATGTAGGGAAACCCTGTCTTGGTGGGAGGGGAGGGGGCAGAAAAAAATACTGCAGGGATCTTAAGAGTTGAATGTACTTTAGGAGATGACCATGAGCCTTTGGAGGCCAGAGGCCAAACATTACAGTTTGGATATGAAAATGTACCCCATGGGCTCACATGTTTGAACACTTGTCCTCAGCTGGTGGTGTTGACCTTAGTCACCTGCCTTCACCACCGTGGGCTGTACCTGCTCACACTGTGAGCCAAAATGATCCAAATGCAAGGTGTGTTTAGAATGTAAAGTCAGCTTATAAATGAAAGACATTTAGAAGGAAAAATAAAACCTGAAGTTAGAAAATTTATAGCATTCATGAAATTTTAAAAATGATTGGACAAGCCAGGCATAACAGAACATCAGTAATCCCAGCATTCTNGAAGTGGAGACAGATCAAGAGTTAAAAGGCACACTCAGTTACATGGCAAGTTTAACGCAGCCTGGACTACATGAGCCCTTAGCAACAATGGTAATAATTTGGCATAGAATTCAGGCACTAAACTGGTGCTTAGGTTTTGTGTTGGTTGAACCTGGACAAATCTCAGAAGAGTGTGTGTGTGTGTGTGTGTGTGTGTGTGTGTGTGTGTGTGTGTGTGTATCTGATGTGCATGTAGAGGACACAGGTTATTCTGCACTGTCATTCTCTACCTTACTTATGACACAGTCTGTCACTGAACCTGGTGCTCACTCTCCATTGAGCCTCCTGTCTCTAGCCTCCAGATCACAGAAGAAAAATCTGTGGCCCCTCCAGGACCTTCTATCCTAACATGTCTCCCGCCAGATCCCACAAGGCCAGCTCCTACTCCTTTCAGGACTCTGCTTGGGTATCACCTCCACAAGGCCCTTTCTGGGCCCTTCCTGTTGGAGGGATGTTGCCCACATGCCACAGTGCCTGTGTAGAGTTCAGAGGACAACCTGTAGGAATTGGTCCTTACCTTCCATTTTCTGGGTCTCGGGAATTGAACTCGGGTCCTCAGGCTTAGCATCAAGCACCTTAACCCACTGAGCAGCCTCACTGGCCCTCAGCTTTACCTTTCTCTGCAATGCTGCCTGGCTCATACCTTTTACACTTCATTTATATATTGACTCTTCACATACTTGAATACAAAGAATGTTCCATCTGCCCCTAAGATTCACAAGTGCAATGCCTTTCAGTCAGTACTTAATTTTACCTCGGTCTCTAGGAAAATGAAATAACATCAGTGAAACGGAGAACACAGAATTCNAGTGCAACTGGTCTACCTCTGAGCTNTGTGATCACTAAATCGTGCCCAAGTCACAGCTGAGAAGATGAAGGTAGGCCAGACTTCTGTCACTCAGATGGCGTGGATGATACAGAGGTGCAGTTGTAAGATTAACTCCACAGGATTTCAGAGGTTGAATCTGGTTTGCCAACAGGCTGGGGGTATAACTTGGTACAGTTCTTGGCTAGTATGTGTGAAGTCCTGGGCCCCATCCTGTGATGGTCTGAATGAGAATGGTCCCCTTGGGCTCATATATTTGAATGCTTGGTTTGAAGTTGGTGGAACTGTCTGGGAAGGACTAAGAGGTGTGACCTTCTTGGAGGAGGTATGTCACTGAGGGTGGGCTCTGAGGTTTTAAAAGTCACACCATTCCCAGTTGTCTTCCTTCCTCTATCTGCTTNGTACCTATGGATCAGATATAAGCTCTTAGGTGCTGTTCCAGCACAATGCCTGCCTGCCACCATTCTTTCCACCATGGAGGTCATGGACTCACCCTGTGGAACTGTGAGCCCCTAAATTAGATGCTTTCTTTTATAAGTTGTCTTGGTGAAAAGTAACTAGGCCACATTCCCAGCACCTCATAAACCAAATGTGGTAATACAAATCTGGACTCTGAGCACTTAGGAGAAAGGATCACACATTTGCTGTGGGTTGGTCTTTCTGTATGCTGTGAATATGTGTTGCTCCCATTGGTTAATAAATTAAGCTGCTTTGCTCTATGGCTAGGCAGGATAAGAGCCAGGTGGGAAATCCAAAGATACAGGGAGAAGAAGGGTGGAGTNAGGGAGGTGCCATTCAGCAACCCAAGGAGCAAGATGCCAGCAAACAGGTAATGCCACAGCTACACGGCAAAATATAGATGAATAGAAATGGGTTAATTTAAGATACAAGAGCTAACTAGCAATAAGTCTGAGCCATAGACCAAACAGTTTTTAATTAATATTAAGCCTCTGAGTGATTATTTTATAAGCTGCTGCAGGACCACGGGACTGGGTGGGACAGAGAAAGGCTTCAGGCTACACTAGCTCGAAGTCATCCTCCACTACATAGCAAGAGACCAGTCTGGGCTACACGAGACTGCCTCAAAAAGCAGCAGAATACTCAGCAACTTAAGGTGGGGGGCCTCTTCTAAAGTGTGTCCCAGCTACAACTACACACCATATCTCATTCACTTTGTATATAGATGCTGATGTCACCTAATTGGGTCTGTAACTTTATTGCCAGTGTTTTGGAACTATATCCAAGTCCAGTGTGTACTGAGGGAGGGGTTAGATTCAGAGAAGCTTTCTCAGATGTCCCTCAGAGAAGTGGCTGCTGTGGCTACAACTGCCCTTACCTCCACGTTGCCAAGGATAGCCAATTTTTCAGACCATCCTCACCAAGGGGAGAATGGAAAGATGCTGGTTGATTTGAAAGATATTTCTGATTTGTTTTACAGGAAGTGCATTCTGTACACATGAGAGGCTCNGGGGTGAGAGGCATGTGGCAGTTGAAATGCACCTGGGAAGCTTCTAACTGCTCCTGCCTCTACCACTGTACACAGCCCTGCATGGCAGGATGGAGCAGGCAGCCAGCCAACCACTGTGCCTGGAAACACATGTCTTCCCTGACTATGGGGTTCTTCCTCCCCTGAAAAGGTTATCTAGGNTCTGGATGACCTCTGCCCTTCCACTGTGGGTCTGGGCTACATGTTGCTTCTTAGTGCTTTCTGAATACTCAACCTCCAGGTACCCCATAGGGCCTACCCCAGCCAGACTGAGTCTTCCTTGTGGGTAGAAAAGACAGCATCTCAATCAGTACTGACCTCTGTTTTATCTTCCTGGATGGAAATCCAGCTCTTGAGGCAGTTAGTGGAGCATGGGGTTAGACCAGCCATACTATGTTAAGAGTTTTGGCCTGCAGACACAGCTCAGCTGGTAGAATACTTGCCTAGCATGCACCAAAACCTGAGTTTGATCCCCAGCACAAATAAACTAGGCATGATGGTACGTACCTGTAATTCCAGCACCTGGGAGGTGGAGGCAGAAGGATCACAAATTCAAGGTCACCTGTGGCTACGTATTGAGTTGGAGGCCTGCCTGGGCTATGTTGGAGGCCTGCCTGGGCTATGTTGGAGGCCTGCCTGGGCTATGTTGGAGGCCTGCCTGGGCTATGTTGGAGGCCTGCCTGGGCTACATGAGATCCTTTCTCAAAAACCGTGAAAAAGGAGTTTTTAAAAATCTTAGATGACCGGGTGATGATGGCGCACGCCTTTAATCCCAGCACTCGGGAGGCAGANGCAGGCNGATCTCTGTGAGTTCAAGGCCAGCCTGGGCTACCGAGTGAGTTCCCGGAAAGGCACCAAAGCTGCAAAGAGAAACCCTATCTCGAAAAACAAAAAACAAACAAACAAACAAAAATCTTAGATGAATGAACAGTGCATCTTGCAGCCTCTCTACCACTGTCCACTCGAGCTGCTCACCCTAGACCCTCTGAGCCACATTTTCCTTCTACCTTACTGCCCACCCCAGCATGGCTGAGCTTTTGACAGAACTGAAAATTTNAGGTGAAGTGGTAGCAGCTAGAGTTGGGCACTATGATATTAAATATAAAATTTATAACAGGAAAGTTTATGCAGGCCCTCAATCAACCTTTAGTCAGTTCAAAGGCTCAAGCCAGGTCCTGCTTTCTTCCCTTCTCTGGCAAACTGCCCTCCCTTTTGTGTGGGGGTGGGTTTGGTTTTATTTTGATTTTTTTAGGTATGCCCTGGAGGTGACTCCCAGCGCCAGTGCATGTGAAGGCAAGCTGCTTGTCTGCGTCTCAGCCCCAACACTCTATTTTAACTGGGTCCTACAACCTTCTGTTTGCTTCACTAATTTCTCTAAAATAAGAGTTGTTTATTTGTAGGTCANAACTGGAGGAGCTTCCCGTTCTCCAAATGCCCTTTGGTGAAAATGGAGACAAAGTGCACACCAACACAGTAGCCAAAAGGGCTCCACAGGAAGGAAGCCCTGGTTGACACCAGCTACTCTTACTAGCTGAATTCCTAAAAAAGGAGAGACATGCAATGTACTTTTGTCTTTTTGATACAGTATCTCATGCTGGCCTCCACAAACATCCATGAAACAAACGATGACCTTGAATTCTTGANTCTTCTGCTTCCACCTCCTAGTGCTGGGATTACATATGTGTGCTACTTTGCCTGGCTTGGTTGTCACTTATTGTTGAATTGTAAGAATAATTTATATATTCTGTATACAGATTTCTTTGTCAGATATATGTCGTCCAAATTTAGCAAATATTCTTCCTATTCTAATTAGTAGTTTTCCCCACTTTCTTAATTTGTTCCTTGAACTACAAAGTTTTCACTCTGATGAAATTCATGCTGGTCCCTTTGTTTGTTATTTTTAAATGNATTTGGAGAACGGAAGACCCCTTTCAGGCATTGGTTCCCTTTCTACTCTGTGGGTCTTGGGGATCAGCCTTAGGCCATTAAGCCTGCTGGCAANCATCCTTACCCACTGAACTGTCTTTATGTTGGAATCATTTCCGATTTACAGGGATTTTGCAGCCATGCTGCAGATTCCCCTTGCCACCTTCACTAGCCCCCTGTTGTCTAACATAACCACAGTCTGTTAATTATGCGTGCCAGTATTAGCAGAGCTTTATTCAGACTTACATTTTCCCACTCAGGTCCTTTTTTAAATTTTTTCTATCCCAGACTCTAATCTAGAATNATACATTGTATTTAGATAGATGCACATTTTTTTTAATCCTTTGGCTTTTTGACACAGGAGCTAACCCTAACCCTAACCCTAACCCTAACCCTAACCCTGACCCTGGCTTTTTGAGACAGAAGCTCACCATGTAGCCTAGGCTAGCCTCCAACTTGAACCTTCCTATCCGCCTCCCAAGTGCTGTAGATGTGTGCTATCATCCCACGTTTTAAATATGTCGAGTCATTTAATCCTCATGACAGTATCATTATCTTAACTTTATAGTTGAGGAAATTGAAAAACAGGGTTTAAAAAGCTTGCCCAAAGNTTAGAGCTAATAATTGGTGACTTTTTTTCTCATCTTTATAATAAATTCCAAATTCTGGGTCCTATATGTTCAATCATTCCTTTTCTGAAAGATGGCCAGGGTGTAGTTGGATGTTTTTGGGCATAAGTGACTGGAAACCCAACCTAAAAGTTAATAAGAAGTGGAAACCCCATGCACGCTCGGGGTTTTGACAAAAATCAGCAAGTTTCTTTTCCCTGCTCCACTGAGCTCAGCAATAACTTGTTACAAAATTCTCTTGGTGTTATCAACCATGTTGGTTGCTTTTCTTGTTGGTGAAAGCATCTGACAAAAGCAACTAAAGGGGAGGGATTGATTTGGGGTTGCAGTCTGAGGGGACAGTCCGTGGNAGGGACCTCATGGTGCAGGAGTGGGAGTCATGTTTCCTCCCCTGGCAGGAAACAGAGAGATGAATAGGGGTGATCTGCTGCTTTTTATTTAACCCACGACACCGGCCCATGGATGCTGCTACCCACAATTGGGGGATCTCTTTTCCTCACCTAACCCTCTCTGGAACACCTTCANAGACACTCTACAATCTAGCCAAGTTGGCAAGACTAACCATCACAGTCCTTTCCATTTCTCCTTGGTGTAGTTTTCTTGTCGTACTCTCTTTGCTGGTTCTCAATACAGTATTCTACATTTGAGTTGTAGATGAAGCTCAATTGGTAGAGTACTTGCCTAGCATGTAAGTCCTGGGTCCAATCCACAGCACTGCACCAACTGAGGGTGATGGCAAGTGCTTTTAATCCCAACACTGGAGGGCAANTTTGAGGCCAGNCTGGGATACACAAGAAGATGTGGCTTTCTCTAAATGTGCTCTAATAGCTAAAACTGCAGAGGAAGGTGCCTGGTTGTTAAGGACTGTATGCTGTTTCCTGTCTGGAAAGAGTTTTATTTTACTTGATTGATGGTTTGGAAGTATAGACAAAACTTCCTACTCCTTAAGATCTCTACATTCNGAAATTTCAGTGCTGTTCCTATATAGAGGACTCTCGACACCAGATCCCTTTCAGTCAGGACTGTGTTAACTCTAGAGACACTGCTTTAGTTAGGATTACTATTGCTGTGTGGTGATTATATTATGTCCCCCAAAATATTGTGTACCCTAATAAAACTTATNTGGGGTCAGAGAACAGAACAGCCACTAGATTAAACATAGAGGTTAGGCAGTGGTAGCACATGCCTTTAATCCTAGCATTCCCGAGGCAGAGATCCATCCAGATCT
>LZPO01008103.1:121084-140975 GCA_001675575.1 Neotoma lepida | reverse complement strand
CCCAGTACCTGGCTACTGCCCCAGGCGCAAATCAGTCCCCCCCACCCCAGCCTGGGTCCCTCAGGGCGGGCTCAGGCGAGCCGCGGCCCCCGCGCACCGGCCTCCGCGCCGCCTTTAATTTCGCAGCTCCGACCACCGGAAGCTAGTGCCAGGCGGGGGCCCGGGGCGGGGAGGACGCGCCCACCGATGCCACCGGCGCCCGCGGGACGCGCCGCCAGCCCGGCCCTTCTTCGCCGGGCTCGGCGCTCGCCCACCTCTTCCAAATTTAACCGTTACCTAAATCCGAAGGGAAATGAGCAAACCTCTGGGATTGGGTGTCAAGGTATTTTCAGCTTCGTTGGGCGTATTTATCCTCAAGTGTTTCCATAACAAGCTATTTCGGGGCGCGGCGCAGGTTTCGCTCTGCGGACGCGGTGGCCACCAGCCGGGCTCCAGGCCGGCGGCACCGGGGTCCGGTGATTCACGGCCGCGATCCGGGGGCGACGCTGCCCAAGCAGGGGACAGGGTTGGGGTGCCCACAGCCAGAGGGCCAGGGAGGCCCCATGCGAGCTGAGTGCTCCCAGCGCCCGCCGCTCCCGTCAATCTGTGTCCTGAATCTGTGACTTCTCGCTGCGGAAGTCTCCAGGAGCCAAGAATACTTCGATTTTCTTTCTAGTTATTTCTAGCGCTGGGTACTCAGACCTCTCGGGTCCTCCATAGATTGCCCCTGACCCCACAGCCAAACACACGGGGAGGGCTGCTCAGGGGTGCCCAAGAAGCTCGCCCCAAGAATACTCCCCCCTGTCGCCTCCTGACCCCTTGCNCAAAGGAGGCTCGTGGCCCGTCGACCCATTGGGGGATGGGGATTGGTCTGAGAGGGCTAGCGAGCGCCTCTAACGCTCAGGAAGTGAAGGTTGTGGTTTTGGGGGCTGAGCTCGGAAGGAGATTAAAAAAAAAAGTCAAAAAGACAGATCAGTCTCTCCCGAAAGCAAGATTCAGTTTGCACTCTCAGAGCTCGGTGCCCGCGCCCTGACCCCACAGGTAGGTTTGCTGAACTGCTGGGCCTCCCGCCCAGGCGGGGGTGGACTGGTAGGAGGACACTGACTCTACGGGGACGTCCCGAGGGCACTGGCGGGTCCCCACCTGCTGCAGAGCTCCAGGGGGCTGGGTTCTGAAGCCACCAAACTGGTGGAGAGAAAGATCTGGCATAGGGGCACACGGTTTGGAGGTTAGATAGGGGAGTGGGATCCATGTGGGAAGGAACCATCTGGTGGGCATGTGGCGGCAGCTGGGCTCTGGAAGCTGGCTCCTGAACGCCTTGCCTTCAGGTCCCTAATTCCCGGCCTCAGATGACCAGGGGAAGCCTGGCGGGCAGCGGTGCCAGGAGCGTGCCGCCCCGCCCCCTAGACGCCAGCTGCAGCACGAGGTTGCCTTCCCACGCGCTGGGCCTTGGGCCTTGCCATCCCCCTACCCCTCCTACCCGGAACCAGCAAAGCCCTCCAGGGTGCTAGAGGGGCGTAGGTTTGTGGCTGGAGCGAGGACGTGTCTACCGTGTCCCGCGTGGTTGCTGACGCGCAGACCCAGCGCGGGATCATACAGCCTTTCTGCTTCCCACGGGTCTTGTTCCTGGCCAACGCGGGCCTGAGCCTCACCGAGGCCCCCAGGACCCCTGCTCTGTTTTCCTTCTCTTCATCCTTGCTTTAAGAATGGTCTTTTGGTTGGAGCGTCTGGCTGTACAGTCAGTCAGGGGGTGCGGGAAAATTTGAAGCGGCAGAGCCCGGGTCCTGGGAGTCGAACCTGACCAGGCTTGCCTCAAAGTCTTCTGGAGTCTAGGTCTCTAGCAGCAATTTCCAGCATACTTTTCTCCCCACTCCTCGGGGAAGACCACACACTAGGGTTGGGGATCTGGAGCAGGGATCCTAGACTCCTTTTGAGTGGGTAAGTCAGGTGTATTCTGTACCATGCCCTGGGAGCGAAGCGGCTCTGGTTCCGCAGTCTAAACAACACGAAGCCCAAGGACCAGAGGCGTACATCAGCCAGAACTTCCCTGTGCCCTGGTCTCTGAGCCCGCCGCAGCCGTTCTGGCCGCCTTGGGAATCGACCCCCACCGCCATTGCCTTGGACCTCGGAGGCGAGCAGATTCATTTAACGCAGGCCTCCTCAGGGTCGGGTCCCCAGAGCCGACCTAGAGCTAGGACGCAGTAGCAGCCCCGCCTCCCGGCCAGGTTCAAGTTTCGACCCGAGATTAGGTGAACTGATTGGGGGTTAATGAGAGCGACGCCAGCTCTCAGTTGTGCTGGACCCCGGCCTCCTAGCCACTGCTCGCTCGTGCGCGCTCCGGTTTCATCTTGCTGGCCCCCTTAACCGTCGGTGCTCTACGGATTTTGGGCGCCGTGTGATTGGCAGTCTGTGCACACGCAGTTCAGACTCAACTTCTCTAGGACAAGATAATTGGTGAGCAGATCGAAAAATGCTTCTTCCCGGGACATAGTTGCCGAGGGGAGGCCTACGGAGTTTGGGATGTTTCACAGCGGTCGCTCCCCTGGCCAGTGCCCGTACCACCGCTGGTTTCGAGGCTAACTTTTTCCAGTGGGCGTTTCTCCTGGGGCAAGTGTTGGTCCTTTGCCATCCCCCTCACTTTCCTGTCCCTCTGGCTTCCTGCCTCTTTGCTCCAGCCTCAGCTGCACACAGTCCCTAGGCAAACCAGTCGGTCTGTCCTGCCTAGTACGCCCCTCTTTCGCTTCTGCTTGTCGCGGGGCTCTTGGAGGTCTTGGCTCCATGCCCCTCCCGGGTCCCAACCACTGATGCACCCTGACCGCCTAAACTAATCTAATCCAACGCGTCCCAGTCGCTCTCCTCAGCCTAGAAGGGACCTGGCGGGCATTGTAGGGTTGAGTTGGGATAACGGACCAGTTGTGGACTAGCGCTCTCTGGAGAGTGATGAGAGAGCTTTGGTAGGGAAGGGGAGGGGCTGGGGCGTGGGCAGGGCAGAGCAAAGGGACCTGAGCCAGAGCCCGGGGACAGGTTTTACCACTGAGCCGTGGCAGCGGAGGCCCGGACTCGCGCCACCTGTCCGAGTGCCACCTGGTGAGCGCGGCGCCTGGGGGCCAAGCCCCTCCTCCCGCGGGCCTCCCTCACTTCTCCCCGGCCCGGTACTCTGCCTCGTCCTGGGTGCGGTCTACAGCCGCCATCNGTGCTGACCCGCATTTCCACCCGGTTCTCCCCTCCTCTCAGAACTTGGAGTAACGGCAGGCTGACCGAGGGTCCAAACATTCATCCAGCGGCTGGCCACCATGCCGCGCTCCTTCCTGGTCAAGAGCAAGAAGGCACACAGCTACCACCAACCGCGTTCCCCGGGGCCAGACTACTCCCTCCGTCTGGAGACTGTGCCTGCGCCGGGCAGAGCAGGTGCGAGGCGCGCAGGGACCGGGAGGGGCAGCTGCCAGGGACACCGGCTCTGCTCCAAGCCACCTAGCTTCCTAGAACCAGGGGAGGCTACCCCAACGCCCCTCGGGTGCTTTGTTTGTTTCCTAGTGCNCCGGTTCTGCCGAGCTTGCCAGAGATGCCCCTATCTCTCACAGTCGGTCCTTGAATCGGGGAGGGCTCCCGGCTGGGTCTGAGTGNCTAGAGNAGGACGCGGGCGCCACAGTGGAACTACTTCAGCTCAGCTAGGCTTAGGTTTACTTCTCTCCTGACTCCTCTCCGCAGACGACCCTGTGAGTTCAGGCGAGGCGAAGATGGAGCCCCGAGACCGTTTGTCCCCCGACTCTCAGCTAACTGAGGCTCATGACAAAGCCTCCGCGTCCCCCAACAGCTGCGAAGGCAGCATTTGTGACCCGAGCTCCGAGTTCGAGGACTTCTGGAGGCCTCCTTCTCCCTCGGTGTCTCCAGGTAAGGACTCGTTGGCGAGGTCTTGCGGCAGAGATCCAGGNACCCCGCAGTACAGAGGGAAGCCCGCACAGGAGAAGCAGAGAGCCTGCTTAGGGAGCTGGTTCCTAAGGAGACGGGGTGAGGTGGGGGGGGGGCATCCAGCCTCTGCGTACTGGACATTTTGCCCTAAGTGTCCTCTGCTTCCTTCCAAGGCGGTTGGCTCCAGGCTGGCCCTTAATTCGTTTGCCTGGAACTGACAGGTGCGACAAATGAGTCGGTCCTCTCATCTGGCTGGCATTTCTTTTTCTGACCAGAATTCATTGTTTAGAAAGTGTCAGNGCCCAGACTCCAGGACGCAGACACGAATACCTCAAACAAGAGACCTGGGCAGTCTGAGGGAGACAGAGCTGGGTGCTACACTGGAGAGCGAGGTTGCTGANGAAAATCTCAGCTCGTTGGCTCTGTCTTCGAAAGTTTCATTTCCCCCACTTCTGCTAAGAAGTCCAGAAGGGGCCCGCATACACGAGTTCGTTTCCAAGGAGCAACTGAGCTTCCTTCAAACCACGTGACTAGGGTTGAGTAGGAGTATCTCGGGTCNGGTAAAAGTAAGAAAGGAGCAGATCAATCCAAATCCTGCCAAAGGTCTGTTATTTTCAGGTCANAGTACTAGTTTTAAAAGATAGNTCATCCACCCTCGCAAGCAAACGGTTCTTCCTGGTTGCGTGTGACCAGCAGTCCGGCATCCTCTTATGGAACAGGCTGGCCCAGAATGGAGTGTGCGAGTGCATTTACTCATATTCATCCAGTATCCAGTTTTAGCAAAATTCACGCGTATGGGGAAAGGGGAGTGCTCCTGAAGGTGGTGGCTANCTCTTAACTGTAAAGTAATTTTTATAGAAATTTATCAGGGATGGGCGTAGGCTCTTGCCTACTGCCCCTTGCTAGCCACATTAAACAACTTTACAACTTTGAGAGCTTAAGCCATTCCAGTTTGTTCAGTCTGAAACTTCAAGACAGCCTCGGCCCAAAGTTGTTTTTTTTTTTTCCCTTCATCATAATTTATCGCAAAAAGAAAAAGGATTGAGTGGGGACTTGAAGGGAGTAGGAAAGGTCAGGATCTAGTAGCAGGACCCTAGGCCTAAGTTCTAGGCATCTTTCTCAACAGGGCTGGCAGGTGCTGGGGGCTGGGGGTCCAGCCAGAGAACCATCATCACATCGAATTTACCGATCTCCTCACCCTTTTATCATTTTAAGCATCACTTGCTGCCCTGCCGCTGGACCAGGAAGCCCCACGGGCCTACCTGAGTTTTACCCAGGGTGTCCTGGATATTTAGCGTTCTAACCATCTAGATAGGAGCCTGACAGTAGTGATCACGCCGAGCGGGCTCCGCCCAGCAGCCTCAAACCTGACCCGACGGCCTTCTGTGCCTCCACAGCCTCTGAGAAGTCGTTGTGCCGGTCTCTGGACGAAGCTCAGCCCTATACCCTGCCTTTCAAGCCCTACGCGTGGAGCGGCCTTGCGGGGTCCGACCTGAGGCACCTGGTGCAGAGCTACCGGCAGTGCACCGCTCTGGAGCGCAGCGCGGGCCTAAGCCTCTTCTGCGAGCGCGGCGCCGAATCGGGACACTCGGCCCCGTTGTACGGCCCTGAGCCGGCTGCGGGCCGAACCGGTGGGGGGCCACCCGGGAGCTGCGGCGCTGCAGGAGGAGCCACCAGCGGCGCGGGCCTGGGGCTCTATGGAGACTTCGGGCCTGCGGCGGCCGGGGCGTACGAACGGCCTAACGCAGCAGCCGGCCGGCTGTACCAAGATCGCGGCCACGAGATCCACGCAGACAAGAGCGTGGGCGTCAAGGTGGAGTCAGAGCTGCTGTGCACCCGCCTGCTGCTGGGCGGCGGCTCCTACAAATGCATTAAATGCAGCAAGGTGAGGCTCTGGCGCACCTGGCCTCGTCAGCCCTGCGCCTGCGTCCCCAGCCCGTGACCCTCCAGCGTCCACACCCCGAGACCCCCCTCAGCGGCCTTCTCCCTGGCCCCACTCGCCCCCAGGTGTTCTCCACACCGCATGGGCTGGAGGTGCACGTGCGCCGGTCCCACAGCGGCACGAGACCATTTGCATGCGAGATGTGCGGCAAGACCTTCGGGCACGCGGTGAGCCTGGAGCAGCACAAGGCGGTGCACTCTCAGGTAAGCTGGACTCTGGAGGCCTGACGCTGCAGTGGGGACCCTTCAGCCTGTCCTCGATGTAGCACNAGCCACGATCCCATTGACTCCACTGGCGCCCCTTCCGCTTGCCCTAAATTAGGTGTACAGAGAAACGTGGGTGATAGAGGGCCAGGGTTTGCAGCAATCTTAGATTGTGGTGTTGCACCGCTGTGAGCCTCCAGCGGTGGAGTTCTGTAGGACCTGAGGAAGGTTTGCTGCACCGCTGTTTGCTGCTCATGCATTGGCTTTGCAGTTTATGCCCTCTTCATCCTTCCTGACTGGCAAGGAAGGGTCTCAGCTCACATACAGCATCCAGTGTGCGTGCTAGTNATTCGTTTATAAGTAATTGTTGCCTAAGTCCAGGCACCTGAGAATCATGTAGCACGCGAGGCCCTTGACAGATGTGTATATGGTGATTAAAGAGAGGGAGATAAGAAAAATACCACCCAAGGGTCTGTGACAACAGGCCATCTCCTCCAAAACCCACAGTGACTGGGGAGGGGGTGGCATCTAAAGTGGCTTAAGGTCCTATTGAGGAGGGTGAAGAAATCTGCCAATGGGTGTCAAAAATGCAGGGTGGAGCTATGCCTTTGCCCTGGGGTGTGGAGGGTTGTGGCTGAAAAGTGTTTTTGGTAGAAAACATGTTAATAAGTAGGTGTTGAAGGATGTGTGGAGATTGAAACNAAATGGAGGAAGGGGCAAGAAGAGGACTCCTGGCTTTGAGAGGTTTGTCCGTGGTAATGAGAGCAGCCACGGCAGAAGGAGCAATGTGTCTCTCTCTCCCCCATCCCTCCCCCTCTGCAGGAACGAAGCTTTGACTGTAAGATCTGTGGCAAGAGCTTCAAGAGGTCATCCACACTGTCCACACACCTGCTCATTCACTCGGACACCCGGCCCTACCCCTGTCAGTACTGTGGCAAGAGGTTCCACCAGAAGTCAGACATGAAGAAGCACACCTTCATCCACACAGGTGACTTGAAGGGCCTGGGCTTGTAGGAGATGCTTGGATGCCAACATGGCTCCCCTCTGATATTCTGGCTCCAGGGAGTGGTAGATGAGTTCTCCCCCAGAGGGACCTTGGTTTGGCATTGGGTCTGAAGGAGTAGCTTCCTCTATGTTAAAACAGCTTTGCTACATCAAGCCCTCTCAGAAGGTCACTGTCNATGTTTGCTAGAGCTATCGGGATTCCTGTGTGGCACCTACATGTCATTTTTATGAGTTTACCTTTTGGGTAGAAAAAGAAAGGCAAATGCCACCAAGCTTTCTGCTAAGTCTGTGTTGACAACTCCGAGAAACCTGGACTGTTCTTTAGCCCTACTTTAGAGACGAGGAAGTGGAGGTACTGAAGGATCGTGTAACTGTCTGGGGTCACATGGGGCTCAAGCTGAGGTCTGCTGGTTTGAGCTCTCAAATGTATATAGTCTTGACTTATTCTATAAGACTTTCAGTTGTGGGAGTTGGTTAATGTGGGAAACCTCTGTTATTTGTTGTTCTTTTCAAAACATCAACAATTTTTGTTCCCTAACAGNGACAATCCCTAACCTATCACAATGCTTTAAAAATACCCAAGTGTTTCAGGTTATCCATTCCCTTCGGCCTTTTCCTGCTGCTCCATACAGTAAAATGAGGTCCTTCCATTGTCCAGACATCCATGATCTATCAAAGTCAGTTTGAGTAACTTTCAATGCTCTAGCTTTCAGCCTGGGACTCCTTCCTTAATGCTTCAGGTGCAGATGGGCCCGTTGAACGTAGAAGCTTTGTGAACTAAAGTGATTCTCTTGCCACTAAGAACGTTTCCTGTAATAGTCAACATGACAGTTACGTGAGACCACAATCTCTGCCTTTACTGAAGGACACGAACATTCCTTTAAATCAAATCACAGCTGGGTATAGTGGCACATGGGAGGTAGAGAGACAGTCAGATCCCTGGATGGAGACTAGCCTTGGCATCATAATGAACCTGTAGGCCAGCTAGGGCTTTATAGTAATATCCTGTATTTTAAAAAATCAGTAAGTATCTGGGCGGTGATGGTGTATGCCTTTAATCCCAGCACTTGGGAGGCAGTGGCAGGTGGATCTCGGTGAGTTCAAGGTTAGCCTGGTTTACAAAGTGAGTTCCAGAACAGCCAGGACTGTTACACCGAGAAACCCTGTCTGGAAAAACCAAAACCAAACCAAACAAACAAAAAACAAAAACAGCAAATAAATACATAAAAAATAAAATATCACAGTACCTTCCAGGAACCCACAATCAATGTTTGTAAACATTCATGAACAATGTAGACATTTGTATCAGAAAACTCAGGAAAAATCCCCTTTGAGCATGTCCCCTTGCCCCAAATTTCCATTTATTAGTTGTTTAAGACACATCAAAATGCGACTAGAATCTTGACTGAATGGCACAGTTAAGCCTTTATTAAACATTTATATTATGGCTAGAATTCATCTCTCAAATATGTTTGACTCTAGAGGGACAGGGTAAGTTTTGTTGGGTGAGTCTTTATCAGGAAATCTTCAGTATGAAGAGAGAGGGGAGAACTCAGAGGAAGTTCCTTTAAAACAAGCAGACAGACAGACACTTTTGTTTGTTTGTTTGTTTGTTTGTTTGTTTGTTTTATCCCCCAAGGCCAACTCCCAACCATAGAGCCATGAGGGGACTATTTGGGAATGTGTTCATTTACCCCAATTTTAACCAGTGCACAAGTCAGGGAAAGACAAAAGCTGTTGGTTTTCTTCCTTTTACCTATTTTTAAAAATTTNCCCTCCCGTGCCTGTTATCTACATATCTGTAGTGAAGAGTTGTTAGCATATTGAGAATCCTGTGATTTAAAACCTCAAAAAAATGAAGAAAGAAAGTAAAAGAAAGAAAAGAATAGACGACCTTAAGAAATGATTTGTGGCTCTAATGTGGATTTTAGAAAATTAAGACATTGGACAAACCTGTGTTCTTCAAGAGCGAGAAAAGAAGACAGCTTCATTGGCCACACAAAACAACACCCACTTGGAAACTAAGATTTGAAAGCTTCCTCTGACGAAAACAGTCATAGGGTCTGTAGGACAGCCCCTCCCACCTCCTGCCGAACATCTGCTGGGGGCCCTGTGCTTCTAAAAGTCTGGCGGGCACGTCCTCCCGGGGCGGATTCAGCTGGGGAGGGCACGTGGCTTTTGCTCAGTTTCCGTTTAGCAGGAAACCGTTTGAGAGCTTTGGCTGGGAGCCTCCACTCAGAAAGTCTCCCTTCCACCTGGTGCACCCGTGTCTTACGGGTACCAAGTTGCAGGCCAGGAGTTGGTTTATGTTGCAGCCCATCACCCTCCAACGTCTTGAAGGTTTTAGCCAGCTGGTAGCAAGAGCATGTGGGTAGCAACGGGTCCCTCCCAGCTTTATCATAGGCTCATACATCCTGCCCTTGGTCTTCCATCCCTGCAGGTGAGAAGCCCCACAAATGCCAGGTGTGTGGCAAAGCATTCAGTCAGAGCTCCAACCTCATCACTCACAGCAGGAAGCACACGGGTTTCAAGCCCTTTGGTTGTGACCTGTGTGGGAAGGGCTTCCAGAGGAAAGTGGACCTCAGGAGGCACCGGGAGACGCAGCATGGGCTCAAATGAGCACCTTGGCCATCTGCGAAGCCAGCTGTGAACACTACTGCGGAGGATGCCTTGCCTGCCTGCCTCCAGCCCCTTCNCAGGCTNCGAGGCCAGTGTGCAAAGCTCACTATGGCTATTCCTCTTCATCTTCCTTCCCAAAGCTGCTGGAGGAGATGAACTCCCTTTTCAAAGGTCAGCCCAGAGTGGGGACCACAGCAATTATGTTGGGCTTCCCTACAGCTGAAGATGGGGATCAAATGAAAGCTTGCACCTCCCAGTCCTTCCCTTTTCTGCCCTGTCTCACAGGCAGGAAAGAACTCTGGGCAGGTGCTAAAAGCAGGCATCACCTCTTAAACTTTGGACACTGGCTGATGCTTTATTGACAAAGAACGAGCATTACTCTTCTTCTGGGGAGCCTGCTGATCCCTTTCTTCTCCTTCAGACACTGGTTTAGGGAANGGCCTTCATTCCTTTGAGATCACCAGATGCACTATCAAGCTTGTCAGAAGGTGGACTTGGTGTGATGAGAGGGAGTCAGCGGTCCTCTGTGGTGCCATCAGAGGAGGTGGGACTGTGGGTCAGTTCCTGGGGACAAGCTGTCCTTCGTTTACTCAGCAAGTGTTTATTGACCACGGGTTATCAGAGTAAGGAGCCATGCCAGGTACTGGGGAGCCAGAGATTAAAGTCACCGCCCCTACCCCTCAAAAGCCTTAAAGTCACCGCCCTTGACCCTCAAAAACTATCAGTTGGACCTCAAAGCAGCTAGAGTCTGTGTTCTCCTCCACCAAGGGAGTTCTGAAAAGGCCACACAAACATTCAGACTTCCTTTTCGACATTTTTGGAGCTTTTCAAGTGTAAACAAAAAGCAATTGGAGGGTTATTTTAAAAACTCATGAGCAAATCCAGTTTTTAATTAGTGGATATTTTATAAGATGCCTGGGCTGGTAGATGTGGGGCAAAGGCTATGATCTCAACTCCTGCTCCTTGTATACCATCTAGGAAAAAAGTATTTCACCTGAGAAGGTTGTAAATATTTCTAAATTTCCTTGTGTGCATTATGTATGTTAGATCATATTTATTAGATTGTTGTTTTAACTTAATAAAGTATTCAGACTATTACAAATTGCTTTTCTTTAGGCCAGGAATTCTGGGGAAGGACACTGGTGTTTTTATGTTTTTCCTGTGGGGGAAGCTTGGACTGGAGAACTGCTGAGGAATATCAAAGAGTAAATACCAATTGCTCCAGTTTCCATATTTTCCCTTTCTTTTATGCCTCTTTTAAAAAGAAGATTTATTTTTTTAATTATGTGTCTGTGTGTCATTGTTTGTGCATGGATATGTAGACATGAGTGTACATNCCCACTGAGGCTAGAGAGGGCATTGGATCTCCTAGGACTGGAGTAGTTATGAGTGGTTATAAGTTGCCAGACATGTGTGCTAGGAACCAAACTCAGGTCCTCTGGAAGAGCAGGAAGCATTCTAACCAGCTGAGCTAGCTCTCCAGCCCTCCAATCAATCAGTCTATTAATCAATCAATCAACTTTTCTCTCCTTTTTTGAAACAAGATCTCACTATATCTATATAGTAAACTCACAGAGATCTGTCTGCCTCCTAAGTGCTGGGATTAAAGGTGTGTGCCACTACACCTGGCTACTATGTTTTAAGTGAAAACTTAANAGGTGTGTAAAACTCAACTCCTAGCCTTGTAGAGTACTGGATAGTCTCATAGGGACATCAGTTCTTCCCTCTNAGAATTTCACTTAAAAAAAAATAGGACATAGGCTCCTAGTTGAAAAATCATAGGCCTTTGACTTAGAGATCTGAGTGTTTTTAAAATGTTTTATTTGTGTGTGTGTATGTCTGTGTGTCTGTGTGTTATAAATGTATGTACATGAGTGTACAGGTGCCTGAGGTGNCCAGAAAAGGATGTTGGAGCCCTTGAGAGTTATAGGCAGTTATGAACTGTCTGACATGGGTNCTGGGCCCAACTCGGGTGTTCTGCAAGAGTTAGCAAATGCTCTTAACTTCTGAGCCATCTTTTCAGCCCAGGTTCAAGTCTCACTGTAGGCTCTGTTAACTAATGCATCCCGTGACTTGGCAAATGTTTTCACTTCCTAGTTTCCTTGACCATAAAACATAGCTGTGGTCCTACCACACCAGTCTAATTCTGACTACTCAGATTCCATGGAGACTGGAGAGGAGAGGGAGAGAGAGGGAGGAAGGGAAGGAGGGAGAGAGAGAGAAAGATTGATTGGCTGACTGCTGTGTCGAAGACAAATTATAAACCTAAAATGTGTGAGGAAGAGTGAAATGGGGATCNGAGTTTGTCTTAGGGTTACTATTGCTGTGATGAGACACCATGAATAAAAGCAACTTGTGGAGGGAAGGGCTTATTTGTTTATTTGACTTAAATATCTCAAGCCATATTCCATTGAGGGAAGAGCTGATGCAGAGGCCTCGGAGGAGTGCTGCTTACTGGCTTGCCCATCATGTCTTGTTCAGCCTNCCATCTTATNGCTCCTAGGACCACAAGCCTAGGTCTGGGACCTCCTCCATCAATCACCAACTAAGAAAATGCACCACAGGCTTGCCTACAGCCGGATCTTATGAAGGCATTTTCTCCATTGAGGTTCCCTCCTCTGAGGTAACTCCAACTTGTGTCAAGTCGACATAAAACTAGCCAGCACGGTTATTCTGTCTCTGTCTCATCAGTAGGTCCTTTAAAAGACCGAAACCAGAGTAAGGTGTTGACTTTCTATGCTCTGAAGTCTTCCAGCCAGAGCATCAGCCCATGTGGCCATGTGGTCCAGGGGAACCACCAACACTGTCCATTTCCATTCAAGTCAATTTCTCACAATGTCAATTGAGTACCCAGCAGGTGTTTGGAGACACAGGAGTGAGGACAAGTCCCATGGAGCTTCATTCAGCAGTAGGTGATGGAAAGCCACCTGCTTCCTTCTGCAGCCAAGAATCACACAAGACTTTCTAAATGGGGGTTCAAGTTCGTGTTGCTTCTCTCAGATCTAAGTCCTTGGCCATCCTTGTTTGCTTTCCAAGACCAAGTCTTTCCATGTCGGCTTACTCTCATTCAAAGTTTACTCCTNTATGAGGTTTGAGAAGGTGGCTTCACAGAAACTGTGGGTAATGAAGAGTCCAAGGGTGGGGGACTCGCTTCATGGTATCGGGGGATGCAAAGTCCTTACTGAATGAAGATAAGAAGATATTTTGCTTACAAGTCAGTGTGTACACTGGTCTGTTAGTTCCAACCTGATTGGAAAAGTAAAATTATAATGAAGTGGGGTGGAACTGATTGAAACCTATGGGTTCTCTCTCCTCCCCCATCTTGTCTGATGACGTTTGGAATATTTGTCCCACTCTCGTTACTTTCCATGTTTATGCTATTAGGAGTTGTCCCCCCTCCCTGTTTTGTTTGTTTGCTTTCAGATAGGGTCTTGCTAGGTAACACAGGCTGAGCTTGAACTGGCAGTTCCCCTGCTTTAGCTCCTCAAGTAGCTGGGATAACAGGCATGTCCCACAATGCTTAGCCTAGAAATTGTAATTTTGATGTTAACTATGTGCTTTTTTTTCCCCCACTGGGAAAATGCTTATCTCAATATCCCTCAGTTTAGAATCAAAACAAATTACTGTGCCAGTTGCCCTGTGAAATTTGAAGATTGCAAATATCTCTCTTAATGTTATTACTTGGCTCCATTAAAAATGGATTGTGAATATTCCATGTCACATTATTCATGAGGTGGGCTCTATGCCTTTTGTCTGCCGGGGTAACCGTAGAAAGGGTAACGAGAGACACCCAGCACACCTTTGTTTCTTTCACTAAATTTTTAATGCCACCTCCAGCTAGCCAGTTGGTGAAGCTCAGCTCTTGCACAAAAGTGGAAAAGCACAGCTAACTCGAAGAAGCTGAGTCTTTCAGTAGCTAATTTGAGTTTGTGTTCACCCACACCAGATGAGATTAAATTACCTATCAAGTGTGCTGAGCTATCAGGATTCAAGCGCGGTAAAGGTGAATTCCATCTGATTGATTTGAGACACACATGGAACAACTGAGTTCTCTAAGTACTGCCTTAATTAAAGGGACTGCAGAGGATCACTCTCCTGTGACTCGTGACTGCCACCACCCTTGAAAATTGGGTGTGTATAGTGATTTAACCCAAGTCATTTTGTTGTGTGCCTGTTTGTTTAACCTGATCGTTTAACAGACGTGAGTTAACAGAAAAGAAACCCAAAGGGCTTCACTCTGTTTTCCTTTGCTTCTCTAGAGCTCTGCTTGGTTTAATCTGCACTTCTGAATTATTATCAAAGTCAAACTTTCTATAAAGTTCATCATATGTTTGTTTAAACAACTCCTTCTTCACTCATTNAGCCAAATCTAAAGCTAAAAATTTCAAAGACCCTTTCCCCAAAGCCCTTTGTAACTTTAAAGTTCGTGGGTTCGTTTTAAAATTGTTTTCCAATCCTTTACCCACAGGTTTATATATTTATATATTTATACTATATTATATATATGGTTAGAGTACTTCTAATTTATGNCTAATGCTTCATTCATTTACTTACCATATGGACATATACTTAAAACTGAAATATATTTCACAATGAGAATTTGGACCTTGTTTTTGTTTGTTTTGAGAAGGGCTAGCTCTGAGCTAGCAGTCTTCCTGTCTCCCGAGGGTTGGATTTACAGGTGCATATCACCCCTCCTCCCTTGGACAATTTTTGTGACTAGTTTTATTGACATCTTAGTCTTCAATTAGAAATTCTATCATTTTGAAGACTTATTAGGAAAAATGGAGTTTTAGAATTGTAGTGTTATCCATTCTTTAAGCAAAAACATTTAAAGCACACTGGAAGCTACAAATAAATAATTTTAGGTGTACCCACCATTCTGTTGTATAAAGCCTTAATCTAATTAATCTTTATCAATAAAAAAATCAGGAATCATATATCAGGGTAAAAACCTGAAAGATCAGAGAAACAGGGGAACAGCCACAGTCGCTTCCTACCTCTCTCGTTCCTCTGACCAAAAGGCCTAGATCCTCTCTCTGCTGTGCCTTATCACTTCCTGTCTCCTCTCTGTACAGATCTCCAGACCTCTATGGTCAACTAGTGGCTAGCTCTGCCCTCTGACTCCAAGCAAGCTTTATTTGTCAGAACACAAACAAAATATCACACAACAGTTGTATTTACTTCACACTTTATTTTATTCATTTAAAACTTTTGTTATGTCTTTATATATGTGGGGGCATGTTAAGGTCAGAGAAAAACTTGTTTTTAAACTCTGTAGATTCTGACATCAGGCTTGGTGGCAAGCACAANGGCTGGCTTTATTTTTGAAATAGAATGTTATAGGTAGGATCAAATGTCACTGGACTCTGCCCCCTCTCTTCTAATCAATCTGCTTTCTCCTCAGAGGCATCCACTATATATTGAGATATATAGTGGGAATAATGTGATGCTTTTAATTTTGTTACATTGCCATAGGCTTTATGTTATTATCTAGCATATTTTAACTCCACAGAAATGGCATCTTGGTTTATATATCTTTCTACATTTTTATTTTAGCTCAATACTTTGTTTTTGAGATTTTGTGTTGCTGCTTGTGGATTTGTTAATTATTTTAACTGCTACATATAGAACGCCATCGTTTGAGTGTTTGATGGCTTATCTGTTTTGTGTAAGGACAGTTTGGATCAATTCTGATTTTCCATATTTTTGGTTTTGCAGCACCTACCTTTTTTTCTTTGTCTGTACTAGTATATATTCTGAGAGGTTCATTGTGACCTTTCCATACACATGGATCGTGTCCTTTCATTGGTCATCCATCCCATCTCTCCATGATTGTGTGGTCTTCCCACAACATGGTGGTCAAGTGACCTTTCATATCTCCCGTGAAAGAGATTCTTTAGGTTGTATGCCTAGGAACAGGAATACTGGGTCTATGAGGTGCCTAAACCAGTTTCTGTCCCCAAGACAGCATGGGAGAATTCCTGCCCATGTCTTCCAAAATTTAAAAATCTTTAAAAATCGGTTGTAAAATGCCATTGTAATCTTATTTCCTGGTTATCTCTTCGCAAGTTTATTGACTTGACAGGTCTCCTTTCCAGTGAAATGTTTGTTCATGTACTTTGTTTTTCTACCAGGTTGCCAGCTTTTTATCAGTTTGTTCTTTCCGTGTGTACTAAACACTCACTTGTTAGAGCATAGGCTATAGGCTGAAATGAATCTGTCAGCCAACAATGCCATGTATGGATCCCAGTGTCTTTTGCCTTTTCACTTAAAGAGAGGGTTAATTTGTTTTTGTTTTGTGTTAGTGTAGTCAGGTGTACTGGTATGTTCCTGTGCTGGTTAGTGTTTAGTCAACTTGACACAAGCTGGGGTCATCTGGGAAGAGGAAACCTCTACTGAGAAAATGCCTGTACCAGATTGGCCTGGAGGCGGGTCTGTGGGGCATTTTCTTGATTGATGATTGGTGTGGGAGGACCTAGCCCACTGTGGTCGGTGTCACACTGGGCAGGTGTCTCTGAATTGCATGAGAAAGCAGGTTTCTCAAATCACAGGAGAAAGCCAGGAAGCAGAGTTCATTCCGGGTCTCTGCCTTGAGTTCCCAACGTGCTTGAGGGAAGCCTCNGATTCCCTTACGACAGGCTGTGATCCTGACGTGGAAGCCAAAGGAACCTTTCCTTTCCCACATTTCTTTTAGTNATGGTGTTTACACAGCAATATAAAGCAACACAGGGCAATTCCTCTGNGGTTGTTTTTGTTGCTGCTGCTTTTTGTAACTTAATTAAGAATTTCTGGGGCTGGAGAGACGGCTTAGTGCTGCAGAGGCCCTGGGTTCAGTTCCCTTCCCTCCAGGTTGTGGTACCTTTGTAATATATAAGCTTCTACTTCCTTCCTTCCTTCTAGGATCACACCCTTACCTAACTACATACCCAGCCCAAGTTTCTGTTTCTAGGTGGTTCTATCTCTGCTTTTGCCAGTCTGGGCCATTGATCCTACTGTCTATCTCTGTGCTTAAGCCATGACACCATAAATAAAATGATAATTAATAACTAACAACTAGAAGAAGAGGCCTCCCTCTGACCTGCTTTATTCTCTTCAGGAATAACTTGGCTGCTCATGGCCATTTGTTCTTGCACATGAAAAACTTGGTTGGAATTTTGGTGTGTGTCACTGTCGTGACTCTAAGACAAGCAACTGCCATCTTTGGGGGTTCAGTTGTGTCCCTTGGCAAAAGGATGATCCCACCTGAGCTTGCTGACTATTTACAGACCCTCATGGAAGTGTGTGTGTCATAACCGAGAATACTATTATCTATGTTGCTGCCTTAATTGCTTGTGGCCCCATAGGTGGAGAGATGAGGGGACATGGGCTCCATCTATGCGGCTATGGGAAACCCATCACCCTGCTGGGTCAAGACTTCCCAGTGTGGGGGTCTCAGGGGAGGAGCACCCACACCCCTGTACCTCATCAATGCTGTGTAATGAAGTTCAGTAAACTCATTGATTTCCCAGAGTGAATGTTGGTGGAATCATACCTCNGTTTGTTAGTTTGTTGTTAGGACCTTGGGAAGAAGAGTAAATATTTTTTANGACTGCACTTGGGAAGGAATTTACATTAATTGTTTACCTTGAGAATAGAAATCATTGACACTAAATGTGACATAGGAATCATTTATTTAGGTTTTTAAAAAGTCTTTAAAATGTCTTTGTCATATTCTGTATTTATTTATCATTCACTGTTCTCATAGCGCTTTTTACTATGCCTTATTTATTTATTATTTGTGTGTGGTCATGTACACCATGGCACATGTGTGGGGGACAGGGCAACTTCTTTCCACCATGTGGAACCTGGTGATTGAGCTTGTCAGGCTTGGAGGCAAGTGCCTTTACTGGGAGCTGTCTTGCTAGCATTCATAATCCTTTTTAAAAATGGTATTTTCTGCATTAGAAGTTGTGGCCATTAAACCCAGAAGTTGGGAGGCAGAGGTGGGTAGATCTCTATGGATTTGAGGCCAGCTTGGAATAACGAGTTCCAGGCTAGTCAGGATTACATAAGAAAACCCTGTCTCAACTGAACCAAGCTCGAAGGAACTCATGAACTTTAGACCAATAGCTGTTGAATCTGCATGGGACCGGACTAGACCCTCTGCATACTGGTGACANTTGTGTAGCTGGGTCTGTTTGAGGGCCCCCTGGCAGTGGGATCAGGATCTATCCCTGGTGCATGAGCTGGCTTTCTGGACCCCATTACCTATGGTCAGACACCTTGCTCACCCTTGATAAAGCAGGGAGGGGCTTGGTCCTGCCTCAACTGAATGTACCAGGCTTAGCTGTCCCCCCATGGGAGAACTTATCCTGTTGGAGGAGGGAATAAGGGGTGGGGGGGAAGGCGGGGTGGGACAGGGGAAGCATAGGAGGATGAGAGGAGGATCTGTGGTAGGTATGTAAAATGAATAAAATAAAATTAAAAAAGAAAACCCTGTCTCAAAGGAAAAAATGTATTTTCTAACTATCTGCTACAAATGTATGGGAATATATATTATATATTTATATACTTACATCTATCTATAAACATATATGTAGATATGCTGATCTCACAACTTTTTAAAAGCTCTTAAGTTTGCTATATATAATTTTAAATCTTCTGTATAATATTAAGATATGCAAATGATTATAGCTTGTGTTCCCCACCTTTTAAGTTATTCTTCCCGTCTTAGTGGTAGCAATGGCCAATACTGTGTTGAGTGGGAATAGGCAATGCTTTTAATATTTTGAATTTATTGTGATGGTTTTGGTAGGCTGTTGCCAAATAGCTTTTAAGAAATCAAGCTAAGGGGTAGTGAGATGGCTCAGGTGGTAAATTGCTCTCTGTACAAGCATAAGGACTTGAATTCAGATCCCAGAATCTATGGGAAAAGCCAGGCAAGAAACTGTAATGACAAACAATACTGGGATTTGTGGATAGGAAGATCCCTAGGGCTTTCTGGCCAGCTTGTCTTGTCAAATGGGTGAGCTCCAAGCTCAGTGACAAACCTTGTTTGAAAAGAATAAATAATAATAATAATAATAATAATAATAATAATAATAATAATAATAATAATATGTGGTGATATTTTATCTGTGTTCCCCAATAAAATTTATCTGAGGATCGGAGGAAAAACGGGGCAGCCAGCCGCTAGTAGTAAAACAATAGTCATGCAAGTTAACACACGCCCTTAATCCGTTTGGTTCTCTGTGACTCCAAGGTCACATTGGGAACTAGCAGAAGGCAGTGGTGGCACACGCCTTTAATCCCAGCATCAGCCATAGAGTTCTGGAGGTCCGTGCAGACAGACAGGAAGTGATGTAGCTTGGTGAAGATAGGAAATGAGTTAGCAGAATGAACAGGCATAAAAAGCCGGGTTAGACAGGAAGTCGCTCTCTTCTCTTCGCTCTTTGGAAGTAGCAGCAGCATTGGTGAGGTGAGGCTAGCTGGTGGCTTGCTCCTAATTCATCTGATCTCTGTCAGATTTTCACCCCTATTTCTTGTTCTGTGTGTTTATTAATAAGACTGGTTAGAAATTCGTCTTACAATAATGAGAGTAATAGAGGACACATGCCATTGCCTCTGATTTCCATACTCAGGCACACATGTGTGCACATACATATGTGTATAACACATGCACACATAAAAAATAAATAAATTGTGATGGCTAATCTTGATTGTCAACTTGACACAACTAGCCAGAGGGAACCTCAACTGAGGAATTGCCTCCACCAGATTTGCCTACAGCCACTTCTTGGGGGGCAATGTCTTAATTGCTAATAAAGTAGGTGATCCCAGCCTACTGNACCATCTTTAGGTAGGTAGGTCTAGGTTGTACAAAANNGGTAACTGGACATGAGCCAGGTAGCCAGCCAATGAGCAACACTCCTCCATGGTCTCTGCTTT
Source organism: Neotoma lepida (assembly GCA_001675575.1). Lineage (NCBI taxonomy): Eukaryota > Metazoa > Chordata > Mammalia > Rodentia > Cricetidae > Neotoma > Neotoma lepida. The sequence goes on along the minus strand of LZPO01008103.1, from coordinate 121,388 downwards.
AATTCCTATTTAAATTCCCGCCTTCCCTCAGTGATGGACNGTACTCTGAGAGATGAAATAAACTCCTTCTTCCCAAGTTGCTTTTGGTCATGATGTATATCACAGCAACAGACATCAAACCAGAACAGAAATAAATGTTTAAAACATTTGTNCCAGTCGTGGAAGCACACACCTTTAATCTCATTACTGGGGAGGCAGAAGTCGGTGGATCTCTGTCAGTTCTAGTCAGCCAGAGTTACATTGTGAAAACCTGTCTCAAAAAAAAATGTTCTGTTTGTATTAGGGTAAGAATTTCTATTTCCTT
>LZPO01008103.1:67010-97069 GCA_001675575.1 Neotoma lepida | reverse complement strand
CTATAAATTGTAAAATGGCCGTAGGCATGGTAGAGAGAACATTAGACTTTATTTTCCCATGTCTCCTTGGACAGATTTTTGTTTCCAGGTTTTTTGTTTTGTTTGTTTTAAGTACTGGGAAGCATGGTGGTGGGTCTGTGGACCACAGGGCCAGAGCTACAGGAGTGAGTGACTTACAATGAAACCTCCGGACCTGTGAGCAGAAGCAAACCTTGCCTCTTCGTAAGCTGTGATCACGGGTGNTTTGTCACAGTTACAGCTGACTACAGGGAGAACTAGTGAGACAGATTCTGAATGGTGACTAAAAACTAGTAATGTATTACTTGGGTATGAGGATCTACACAGATTTCTGGGGTCAGATTTATCAAGAGAAGACCTATGCCATGCCCTAGAACAACTCGTGTCGTGAGGTAAGGCTGTTGCCTTGTGTGCTGACTTAGGGATGGGCCCTTGTAGTCAGAGGCTACACTAATTTCCAGAGAACTACATANGCAGCAGTTGNAGGCCATAAAAATANCCTCTTCCTTGCACCTCACAAGCCTCNATTGCCTTTCTCCTAANGTGCCCAAAAGCTCTGGCCCCTAAATAACCACCACCCACTCTCCATTGCTAGNGACAGCTCTAGCTGCACAACAGTGCCAAGAATTCTGCTCTTCTAACATTCATTTTGATTTAAAATCTTTCATGTTTGAGATGGACTTTTCTCTGTTGACAGTGGGCAGGGTTTGGCCTACTCCTGAGGTGTGGTGCTTCTGGCTTGTGGTAAATCCTGATTGGAATACAATATAAAGCCATTTCCTGGTAAATGTATAAATGTATATGGATGTTGGCTGTTCTCCTCCCTGCCACTAACATACCTTGAAGAAGTAGCAATTTAGAGCAATTCGGACATGCTCCGCAGCTGGCCCTTATAAATGGGTGGGTGCGTCATGATTCTGCACAAGCTTGTCTTGCTTATGGAGAGAGTTGAATCCACCTATTTGATTTGCCTCCTAGTTTGGCTAGGAGCTCCCTATTTCTTTATGACAATCAGTGTGATTTGTGTACAAAGAGACAGGCAAGTAAGAGTTTGGGAAAGGGGAGCAAGGAAGAGAGGAGTGAGACCCAGTATTTCTACACCAAAGCAAAACTAACAGTTTTGAAGACCACAGACTTATTTTACTTTTGAGTAGCAGAGGGAAAGGGGGGATTGTAAAATAAAAAAAAATTTGGTTCCTTTATATCTGTGGGGACCAATGACACAGGAATACCTCAGGCCCTGGGCCACTCCTCTTACAACTGGGCCAGTAATGGCTGCCATATCAAGGTGACAGAAAGTAGAGCTCTTGTTTCAGAGTACCGTTGAGTGCTGGTTCTAGGGTGAATTCCTTAAATAGGAAGATTACATTAAACCAGACTCTGTCTTAAAGACCTGAGAGGCTGAGTGCTTAGTCCAAGGGCACAAACCTGTTAGGACTCAACCCATGTCTGTCAGGTTCCTAGTCCCAATTCTCCCAATATTTGGTGATGACATTGATATCAAATACACATCAAGACACATGGTTTCCCCTTGGAAAGGGGAACTCCAAGGCCAGCGACATCCCTGTGTCCTTAGCCTCTACAGAAGGCTCAGCTAAGCCTAGTTCTATCGCTCTCTGCTATGGGAGCAAACAGGTTGTTAAACTGGTAAACAGCTTCCTGCTAACATATGCATGTGTGTAGTGGGTGGTGACTATAAGTGTTGCTGTATTGNCCTGGCAAGTGGCATGTGGGAGACTCCAGGGACTTTGCACACAAAAGCTCTCTAGAATGAGGTCAGTTAGCCCTGGGTAGGAGTCCCTGGCTCTGCTTCTTGTTAGCAGTGCAACCTTAAATTGTCTGAAGTTCAGCTTCTTCTTCATTAAAACGTGGACAAGAACATTTACTCTAAAGGGTGAGTGNTTTTGAATATTAGATGAGATACTGTGGGAAATGTGTCTAGCACCATTCTACACAACCAAGTTAGAGGCAATGTTTCTGTGGTAGTGTGGGCACACCTCCAGGGAAGTTATTTTAATATTGGGAAGTTTTTGAGTTCCATCTCCCAGATTCTCATTATGTTCAATCATTCATTCATTTTTTTTCATTAAATGCANTGTAAATATTCACTGTACTTGCTACTGGGCATAGCACTGTGAGAGTGTGTTCACTCTTGNATCGATCAGCGGAAGTGGGACCACATAGCAGAGGAAGTACTTGTATGTCATAGAAGGGCATAAAGTGTAAGCCTGCCACTTCAGTGGGATCTGTTAGAGTGTGGCATTTAGGAACCTCTATTTCCTCTTAGGGCCTAACAGGCACTCTTGTATGTGGTGGAGCATTCCTGGGTGTTGAGAAGTGGTGGGGCAGGGTAGGGGCAGAGGGGAGGTGGCAGCAGAGTAGGAGAAAGAGAAGAATGAGGAAGAGGAGGAACAGTTGTTATTACAGCTGCAGCCACAGCTTTTGGGTGGGTGGTCAGTCTGGTGGCTATGGATACAGCTTTCCAACACTGTTTGAAAATAAATATTTCTGAATATCCATATGTCAGTACTGAACTCCTACTTGTAATATTTTTCACAAAAATGGGCCCGGAGAGTTTCTCTCATTCTACCAAATATTAAAAAAAAAAATACCAATCTTTCGTCCATGCAGGACTTTTAGAAGACGGAATTGAATAGTACACTTCCCAACTCAGTTTTNGAGGCCAGATCAAATTTATGAGAATTTACACAGTAATACCTTTAATGAACANGAGAAAAACTCCTAGTAAACTAACAGTGAATGAACAGCCTTATACAAAGAGGGAGAGCACATTGTGTCCAGTAGGGCTATTCCAAGGTGCAAGATTACATGAAACATTATGAGAATAGTTTTCAACATTAACAGAAATGAGAAAAAAAAAAGATTGCAGATGTATGAATAGCCTTTGGTAAAATTCAGCAGTCATCTGTGATTTAAAGAGAAAATCTCTTCTGCAAACTATGAACACTAGGAACTCTCCAGTTTGGTAAGTCCTCCCTCCCTCCCTCCCTCCCTCCTTCCCTCCTTCCATTTTTTCTTTTGAGACAGAAGCTCACATGTTGCCCTGGCTGGCTGGAACTCACAGAGAACCCCTTTGCCTCCTAAATTCTGGAACTGAAGGTGTGCAGCACCACTCTTGGCAGGATAAAGATAGTTACTTGAAACTTACTGCTGACAACATGTTTAATCGCAAAAGGCTTTCCTCTGAGAAGTTCTAGTAATTGAGTTATTTTTCCAAACTCTGAAAGCTTTCAAGCAAAAATCAAGAGTCTCTGGGCTTCAGCTAACTCTCTGTGTATTCTGACTCAAACCCAGACCCGTCTCACAAGCTCAGCTTTCCCTGTGGTCACACTCCGTGTGCAGGGGAGTGGAGACAGTTTAGCTCACCCAGACAGGATGGCTGCCCTGGTCCCAGGGGGTTTTGATTGAGAAAGTCCTGTTTTGAGCTACTTCATTTTCAAGATCATTGGTTTTTGTTTTTTTGTAATTTATACATGAGAATCTAACATTTGTACATACGAATGGNGGACCATGTGATTTTTTGATGCATAATGTTTGAATTAGGTTAACTATAGCTATCTTTTCAAATAGTTTTCTTGATGATGTAAGTGAAAACAGGCTGTCTTGTCTTGTAGCCTTTTGAGGTATACAGAAGCCAACTTATCCTTAGTTTCCACACTTATTCCTTTCTCATTGTTACACTTCCTGATCCCCCTCCCCTCTCTCCTCCCAGGCTCTCTAGACTCTGGTACTCACTATTCCATTCTCAACTTCTGTGAGATCAAGTTTTGAATATGTCACAAATGGGTATGAGATCATGCAACACTTGTCTTTCTGCACTTATTTCACCTCACACATTACCAGATTGATTTCCCTTCCCTTCCCTCCCCTCCCCACCCCTTCATCTTCCTCTTTATCCTCTTCCTCCCCCTCTCCATTTATGTGTCTCTCTGACAGAGTGTTATATAACTTAGGCTTTCCTGGAACTTGCTGTGTAGTCACAGATGACCTTGAACTTCTGATCCTCCCCGTGCTGGGATTACAGGTGTGTGCCATCACACCTGGTTTACATGGTCCTGAGGATTATACCCACAGTTTCTTGCATGCTAGGCAGGCAAATCTACCAATGGAGCTACATCACCAGCTAGGAGTTCATTCTTTAAATGACTGAATAGTATCATTTTCTTTCACTTTAAATGACTAATACTACATTTTCTTTGTCCATTCCTCCATTGATGGGCACTTTGGTTATTGCCACTTCTTGGTTTATTTGTGAATAGTTAATAAATGTGGGAGTGCAGGTGTCTCCTTGACAGTCATTTCCTTTCCNTTCCATATAGATCTTGTAGTAAGTAGGACTTAGATCAAATGACCATTCTATNTTTTTTTTTTTGAGGAATCTCCATGTTGTTGTCCATAATGGCTATACTATATTTCCAGAGTAACGTTACCATTGCACCTTACCCCCCTTTTATAATATCTATTGTTCTTGAAGTGAGGTAGTATCTCATTGTGTTTTTTCATGTGCTTGTTGGCCATTTGTGTGTCTTTCTTAGAAAGAAAGACTGCCCATTTTTTAATTGAGTTAGAAGAGAAATCACTATCAAGCTTTTAGAGTTCCTCCTGTGTGCTGGGTTGTAAATGAGTCTTAAAGGGTCTTATTAATTGAAAACACCAGGCCAGGTATTGAGGTAAATTCTGAAAGGTCAGAGAAAGAGAACAAGCCACAGCCAACCTCACCTTGTCAACTCCTCAGCTGATCTTGTTTCCTCAGACTGCAGGCTTCTGAGTCCTCATCCAAATGAATCTCAGCNGAACTGCTGCTCAAAGCCTAAAAGCTTAAGGGGCCTCTAGTCTCTGGTTCTCACACCTTATATACCTTTCTGCTTCCTGCCATCACATCCTGGGATTAAAGGCATGTGTCTTTCCCAAGCAAGACATGAAATCTCAAGTCCTGGGACTAAAGGTGTGTGCCACCATGCCTGGCTTTGTTTTCAGTGTGGCCTTGAATTCACAGAGATCCAGATGGATCTCTACCTCCAGATGTTAGGATTAAAGGCGTGTGTGCCACCATTTTCTGGCCTCTATGTCTACCTAGTGGCTGTTCTGTTCTCTGACCCCAGATAAGTTTTATTAGGGTACACAATATTTTGGGGGACACAATATAATCACCATACTGGGTATTAACTTGTTGGATTTGTCAGGCATATAGTTTGTAGACATTTCCTCCTGATTTGTTAAATGGTCTTATTAATAGAAAACCTGGAGCCAGATATTGGGGTGAAAGATAAAGATCAGAGAAGCAGAGCAAGCCAATCATAAGTTCTTACCTCTACAAAATCCTCAGTCTCAAGAGAATTCCTGTTTCCTCATCATGCCNTATATACCTTTCTCTGCCCAGACATCACTTCCTGGGATTAAAGGCATGTGTGCTTCCCAGTACTGGGATTAAAGGTGTGTGCCACCACTGCCTGGCTCTGTTTCCAGTGTGGCCTTGAACTCACAGAGATCCAGATGAATCTCTGCCTCCTGAGTGATAGGATTAAGGGTGTTTGTGCCACCACTGCCTGACCTGTCTAATTTAGTGGCTGGCTCTGTCCTCTGATCCCCAGGTAAACTTTATTGGGTTACACAATATGTCAGATTTGTAGTTGTCTCTTTGCTATTTTTTCCCCTGCCCTTAGTAGGGTAAAATGTAGACAGGGAGTGTAAGAACTGGGTTCTAGCAATTGCTTTCATGTCACTGGCTGACTTGTGTCAGATAAACCTCTCTGGTTCTTAGCTTTCTGCTCTTTTCCAGTGAAAGATTTAGATTAGCTTAATGGCTTTCACTCTGTTGTCAGCAGCAAGACTCTGGACAAAGTGGATTTTATCAGATGTTGACTGGAAAGAGGGTGTAGAATTCCGGATAACCATGGCCATGTGAGTACAGTGAAAAAGACTTTGTATAAAATGTTGTGTGTTCATTTCCCCCCACCTAAATATAGACATTGTGTTAGTAGGGCAATGAGGGGAAGACAAGAACTAAGGGTGTGTGTAGGGTGCTACTGGTTTTCCATCTTGAAACAAGAAAATTAAGAGTATTGCAGACAACATTAGCAGGTGGTTTGCTCTGAAGATCTTACATGTCCTGAAATTGTGTGGTTGTTTGTGTGCTGATTTTGTTTTTGTTTTTGTTTTTTGAGACAGGGTTTCTCTGTGTAGCTCTGGCTGTCCTGGAACTCATTGTGTAGACCAGGCTGGCCTCGAACTCACAGAGATCGGCCTGCATCTGCCTCCTGAGTGCTGGGATTAAAGGCGTGTGCCATCGCTGCCCAGCTTTTGTGCGCTGATTTTAAGGCATTTTTATTATTTAGACCAGCTTTGCCTGGTGATCTAAGTGATAAGTAATAAGAGCTCTCACTGCGGTCAAGTGCGTTTTGTTGTTATCTTATTCCCGCACAAGCCTTGTGAAGTTGGCTGACTCAGGTCAGGCAGAAAATAACTGGCTTCCACTTTCTTTACTTATGCAAACTAGAGGTGGGTGACTGAGAACTTGCTTTTGCTCTACAAGATAAGGGGGGTTTCGCAAGCCCTAAGGGAGTGCAGAATTTCCTGAAGATGTTGTAAGGTGGCTGGCTGACTTCTGAAATCATGTAGTATTCTCTGCTTTGGTTATGACTGCAAAGGTACTAGGAAGCAAACTAAAAACTAGTACCTCCTTGAATTGGGATTCTCTCCATGGACCCCAGGATGAGGCTGGTTCATTGATGGGAAGTCTCCTGTCAGTGCTTTCATCCACAGTTCAATTGTAATCAATTTTCCAAAACAAGTAGTTTTCCTGGGGGAATGACAGGCCTGGAGGGTTTTCATAAGTTCCTGTTTTGCTAGCTTCATTTGGAAAAAGAGCTTTATTGGAAATGCCATGTTTCACCAGGATATTGCCTGGGGAATAAGTCTCTGTTCCCAGGCTGTGCTGCAAGAGACTGACCAGGACTCTCCACTGTGGGCTCTGCTTCCCAGCCTGGATGGCAATTTTAGTACTGACCTCAGACTTAGGCCTCTAGGTACGACGTTTTAGAGTGAAGTCACCTTTACTCCACACCTGCCCTCAGGCTTAAACAGTAGCTCTCAACCTTCCCGACCTGTCTCTTATACACATCTAGATGTGTATAAGAGACAGCCTCAGACTTAGGCCTCTAGGTACGACGTTTTAGAGTGAAGTCACCTTTACTCCACACCTGCCCTCAGGCTTAAACAGTAGCTCTCAACCTGGTCTGGATGGTGTCACTTTCCTTGAGCATATAAGTGAATCTTTAGAGAAGTGACCCTGTCACTGATGAGAACAACAGCTGCAGTTGGTCATGTCTTNCCCTAGGATCCCACTAAGTGGGTTAGGTCTGGAACATTGTTCTGTGTAAGAAAGGGTCTCGTGTGTTAGTTTTGGATTTTTTTCCTTGTTGCTGGGGATTGAAGCCAGGGTGTTTACACCCTAGGGAAGAACTCTACTGAACTCCAGCTCCAGCCCTCGCCTTGCTGTTTATATAAGCCAAGCTGGTATTAGCACTTTTGCTCCCCTGCCTCATTTGCTGGAGTCCTAGGATTTCAGGCATGTGCCACTACTCTTGGCCTCTAGAAGGNTTTTTAAATTTAAGAATATCACAGGAATGGGAATATTTCTAAATAAGATTTCTTTAAAAAATAACTCAATGTCTGGATGTTAACAGTATGCACACCTAGTTCCTAAAGCATTTAGAAGGAAAGTGAAAATCACTGTCAAAGCTACCCAGAATTCAAGACTTCTTCCCTGAAGGGCATGGGGTTTTCTTGAAACATTTCTCGAATTGNAAGAAAACTAGAAGCTATGCTTGCTGAGGACCCCAATACTTTATCAATGAAGANTGCCACACCGAGGTCGGGGTGTGGAGATGTGGAGAGGAGGCAGCACAGGCTCTAGGCCCACATGGCTGAGTGACACTGGGTCACCCACCTGGGATCAAGAGCTGGCTGCTCAGACCTTGTCAAGGTTGGGATCTCAGCAGTGGCAGACTTAGTGCTTAATGGGATCTCATAACTTCTTTGGGAGTTAGACTGGGGCTCAAAGAAAAGCTCTGGGAAAATAGGAATCCTTAGGGAGAGAATGTAGCGGGCAGTGTGGTTCTGGGGGAACCTAGAAAATTAATTTCCCAAGTTTTATAATTTGTAGTTTCTTGTAGCCACCCCCCCAACTGCTTGAAAATGCCTTGCTGCCCAGAGAATTCTACTCCGTTTAGCCCGCTCCCAGCACTAACTGACCCTGTTTTCTTAGTCGTGATTACTGCTGTTGGTAGTTTACTTTGACTACAGACTCTCGTATCTTGAAAAGAACAAACCCTGGTGACTCCTGAGAGTGCTTGTGCCTGGGCTGACCCCTCCCTGTCCTGACTCCCATCTCATGACCCTTGACCTAACCTCTCTTGCCTTTGCAGAAGTTCCTTGCCATCTCTATCTCCAGAGTCATGCCTTTTAGTCTGTGCCTTTTAGGTGATGTGACTATACAGGTAAGTGCCCAAACCAGAATGCTTTTGGGAGTAAAAGGGGGAGTACTTTTAATTAAGAGTGATGCTGATAACAGGTGTAAATTAGGACTACACTAGGTGGAGCAGGGAATGTGCCCCTCTTCAGGACATTTTCCNAAGTTCTGAGGGCATGGACCATTTCGCTCATCTTTGCTTCCATCGTCTGNGTCTGGCCNTTTTTTGTTTTTTTAAACTTGTTTGCTCTTTGCAGAAAGTTGCAAAACTAGGACAAAGTCTTCAAGCCCCTCAACAGTTTCCATCCCTAGCATTTGTACTTCTAGTTGTATCTGTCAATATATACTATTGCAAGTACTGTAACACAAATATTGTAACAGTATAGTAATTTAATAGTGATTTTTATTAGAGTATATTAGTATATATAATATAGGTTTAATTATGACCTTTTTCAATATAATTCATCCTTTAATATTTACCCCATTATCTTCTTGTCCCCCAAGCTCCAACCCTTTCTCAAAAAATCTCTCTTTAGCTTCCACTCTCTTTTCTTTCTTTAAATCTAGACTGCTAACAGAGAAATTGTGGCATTTNTCTTTCTGGGTCTGGCTTATTGCACCCACAGTGATGATTCCAGTTCTACATACTTTCCTGTAAAAATATGATTCCATTTTTCTTATGACTAAATAATAGTCTGCATCTTCTTAGCTATAATCTGTCAATTCATCAACCATTTTGTCTACCTCACATTTTAATCCATGCATTGATAATGGGCACTTAGGTGATCCCTGACTTGCTGATGAACAGTGCTGTGATAAATATGGTTCTTTGTCTGTTTTAAGCTGCCNTTGATTCCTGTGAGTCAGGAGTTTGAGATCAGCTTGGGCNACATGAGATCCTGTCTCAAAAATCAGAAAATATGTTTATTTCCATTTTTTGTCTACTATAGGCCTTTTGCATTTTTCTGTCACCGTGCCATTTTTCAAACCATCTCTTGTGATTTTTTTTTACCCTAATCAATTTTTTATTTCTCTCATTAGTTTATGTAGTCTGTTTGTGTCTGTCTTTCTTTTTGCTCTTTATTTTCTTTCTTTCCTTCCTTCCTTTCTTTCTCCCCTCCCTCCCTCTCGCCCTCTCTCTCTGCTCCTTTCGCCCCTCTTTTCCTTCCTCCCTCCTTGATCTCTCACTATGTAGCCCTGGCTGGCCTGGAATTCATTATGTAGACCAGGCTGGCCTCAAATTCAGAGTTCTGATTGCCTGCCGCTGCCTCCCAAGTGATTAAAGGTGTGTTCCCTACCTGTGGAGGTTTGAAAGAAAATGGCCCCAAAGGGAGTGGCACTAGTAAGAGATATGGCTTTGTTGGAGTGGATATGGCCTATGGAGGAAGTGTGTCAATGTGCTTTGAGGTCTCATATATGCTCAAGCCACATCCAGTGTCTTAGTTCTCTTCCTGTTGTCTGTGGATCAAGATGTAGCTTCTTTTGCACTCTCAGCTCCTTCTCCAGCACCATGTCTGTCTGCATGCCACCATGTCACACTATGATGATAATGGACTAAACCCCTGAAAGTGTAAGCCACCTCATTAAATATTTTCCTTTATAAGAGTTGCTTTGGTCATGGTGTCTCTTCACAGCAATAGAAACCCTAAGACANTACCCTACCTTATTATCATTTTAATTGTACAAATCTTTAGAGCACATGTGATGATCTTATACATGTACATTGTGTGTAGCTGTCAAGTAAGAGTGCACAGTACCTTCCTGTACCAAAGATGCATACATTCATTGCTATGTTAGCCACAAATGTCTTTAATTTTCCTCTCTGTCCTTCTAGCCCTATACATTTGACCCATCTTGTGCTTTGTTTTACCTGAGATAACATTCCAACCCCTAAAAGCTGAACATTTACCTCCTGAAGAGGTCAATTTGGATGCCAAGATTCTGGTGCGATTTTGTTACATTTGTCCCTGTGTTTACAAAACCCTCAATTACAATGTCACTTATTTGTATTTTTAACTTTGGTCTTTGATCATTTATAGAAGTTTGCCAAAATATTTGCTTTATGATTTCTCTTGAAATTTTTTATCTTCTAAAGCTGTTCTGTGTCCAGAGCACTATGTTGGTTTTTTGTTGTTGTTGTTGTTGTTTGATTTTTCGAGACAGGGTTTCTTTGTGTAGCCCTGGTGTCCCGGAACTCACTCTGTAGACCAGACTGGCCTCAAACTCAGAAATCCGCCTGCCTCTGCCTCCCAAGTGCTGGAATTAAAGGNGTGTGCCACTACCNCCCAGCAGCACTATGGTGTTTTATAATAGATATTAGGTCCTTTAATTGCTCTGGGGAGGAGTTTCCCTCACAGTGACAGGGAATGATTGACTCAGATTTGACATGGGGGCCTGCAAGAGGTCCCCCAAGGCGCTTCCAAATGGCAAAGGGTTACCTTGTCTATCCCTTGTTGGTCTGCATTCATTGATTCAGTGTTGGCCTTTGCTGCACCTGCTGCATACTCCAGAAAGCAAGGGGCCTTCTGTTTGGATTATTCCTAGTAAAAGTATTGATTAGTCTAGGAATGCCCTGCCTATAATCCCTTTTTAGGTGACCTTACTTACCACAATTAAAACATCTGACATTTTGATTTTTCTTCAAGCCTCTGGAAATCACCTCTCCTATTCAAGCATCATCATAGTTATGAGATTCAGTGTTGACTGTATCTTGGATCCATTCCTCTCTGGGTGCTGATCTTGCCTTTAAAGGCCTAATTACCCTTTTGCATTGTGAATTAGCATTTTCAAAAGCCAAAGATTCAGTTAGTATTTGTCTAGCTTCTGGATTTGATATCATTCTATTTATAGCTGAAGTCAATCTTTGTAAAAAAATCAGTGAAGGTTTCTTTTGGGCCCTTTATAGCTTTAATAAATGACTCAGTTCTCTTTCTGACTTCAACTGTGTCCCAAGCATTCAAAGCTATTGCATGGCGTAGAACCAGGGTGTGGTCATCATATAGAGATTGTCTTTGTATATCAGCATAATTGCCCTCTCCAAGAAGTTGGTCTTGGGAAATTTCCATACCTCTAGCCCTCCTTCGTTGTTCAATAATCTTAGCCTCATCTTTCCACCAGGTCCTCCAGTGTAATTGAGGACCAGGCTCCAGTACTGCTATAACCAAGTATTTCCAGTCTTGTGGGAAGTAAATCAGTTACTAGTTGACCATGAATTTAACATCTGCCTCACAAAAGGTGAATGCATACCATATGAGNCTATGGCTTCCTTAAATCTCCTCAAATCTAACATTTCCATGGGAATCCAGTCAGCTCTTACATAGCCTTAGGGATATCTGTCATTTGGCAGTTGTTCCTGTATGGTGACTGGATAAATTAAGGTTGGTTGTTTGATAACCTTGGGCTGTTCCTTTCTTATTTCATAATGTAATGGTGAGGTTGGTTCTCCCTTAAATTGCTCTGTCTTTGTCTGAATATCTCTATTATCTGTTTTAATAAATTTTTCTAAGGCTTCTAACTTATCAGTCAAAATTGCATTATTTTCTTTAGTAATTAGTTGTAGGGTTTGCATATTATCAGTCAATTTCTCATATTTGGCATTGATATCAACCAGCTTTTTTAGGGGTAAAACAAGAATTACCAAACCGATAATGATTATAATTAACATTATGTAAATCACAGCTAAGTCAATTATCCCCTCATTTAATTGTTCCAGTCTGTTTATATGGTGGATTACATTTATCAATTTATGTGTTGAACCATCATCCCTGCATCTCAAGGATGAAGCCTACTTGATCATGGTGGATGATCTTTTTGATGTGTTCTTGGATTCAGTTTGCAAGTATTTTATTAAGTATTTTTGCATCTATGTTCATAAGGGAAATTAGTCTGTAATTCTCTTTCTTTGTTTGGTCTTTATGTGGTTTAGGTATCAGCATAACTGTGACCTCTTAAAATGAATTGGGCCGTGTTCCTTCTGTTTCTATTTTGTGGAATAATTTGAAGAGTACTGGGGTTAACTCTTCTTTGAAAGTCTGGTAGAATTCTGCACTAAAACTATCTGGCCCTGGGCTTTCTTTGGTTGATAGACTTTTAATGACTGCTTCTGTTTCACTAGGGGTTATAGATCTGTATAAATTGTTTATCTGGTCTTGATTTAACTTTGGTAAGTGGTATCTATCAATAAAATTATCCTTTTTTTTATTTTTATTTTTTTTTTTAGATTTTCCAGTTTTGTGGAGAAAGGGTTTTTAAAGTATGTCCTTAGGATTCTCTGGATTTCCTTGGTGTCTGTTATGTTGCCCTTCAACCTCTAACTTTGTTAATTAAGATCTTCTTTCTCCACCTTTTAGTTAATTTGGCTAAGGGTTTGTCAGTCTTACTGATTATCTTAAAGGAACCAACTCTGTTTCATTGATTCTTTTTGTTTTTTCTATTTTATTGATTTCAGCTCTGAGTTTGATTATTTCTTGCAGTCTACTCCATTTGGGTGTGATTNCTTCTTTTTGTTCTAGGGCTTTCAGGTGTGTTAAGTTTCAGCATGAGATCTCTCCAATTTTTTTATGTAGGCACTCGGTGGTATGAACCTCTTATACCTTGCCTTCATTGTGTCCCAAGTTTGGGGTATGTTGTGTATTCATTTTCATTCAATTCTGCCAAGTTTTTAATTTCTTACCTAATTTCTGCCTGGCCCATTTTTCTTTTAGTAGTCATTTTTTCAGTTTCTGTGAGTTTGTAAGCTTTCTGTTTTTGTTGATATCCAGCTTTATTCCATGGTGGTCAGTTAGGATTCAGGGAGTTATTTCAATTTTCTTGTATTTGTTGATATTTGCTTTGTGTCTGAGTATGTGGTCAATTTTGGAGAAAGTCCCACGAGGTGCAGAGAAGAAGGTATATTATTTTGTGTTTGAGTGAAATGTTGTGTAAATATCTTTTATATCCATTTGGTTTATAANGTCTGTTAGCTCCAGCATTTGTTTAGTTTTTGTTTGGATGACCTGTCTATTGGCGAAAGTGGGGTATGAGGGCTCCCGTTATCAGTGTGTGTGGGTCACTATGTGATTCTTAGCTGTAGTGACATTTCTTTCATGAACTTGGGTTTCCTTTTGTTTGTTGTATAGATGTTAAAAATTATAGTGTTATCTTGGTGGATTTTTCCTTTGATGATTTACCTAGTGTCCTTTTCTATCTCTTCTGATTAGTTTTGATTTGAAGTCTATTTTGTCAGATATTAAAATGACTACACCAGCTTGCTTCATAGGTCCATTTGCTTGGAATATCTTTTTCCATCTTTTTATCCTGAGGTAATGTCTATCCTTGATGTTAAAGTGTGTTTCTTGGGTGCAGGAGAAGTATGGATTCTATTATCCATTCTATTAGTCTGTGTCTTTTTTGGGGGGAATTAAGATCATTGATAATTGATAGCAATGAGCAATGTTTGTTGGTTCCTGTTATTATTTTTTTGTTATGTCTGTGTGTGTTTCCCCTCTTTTGATTTGTTGGTCTGGGATTTATTCTTTTTTTTTTCTTTCCTGGGCATCATTAACCTTTTAACTTGGAGTAACTTCTAGTACCTATCTTGATTTGGAGATATTGCTTAAATTTGGTTTTTATCATGGAATGTCTTGTGTTTTCCATCTATTGTGACTGAAAGTTTTGCTGGTTATAGTAGTCTGGGCTGGTACCTGTGGTCTCTTAGGGTCTNTAGAACATCTNTTCAGGCCCTTCTGCTTTTAGAGTCTCCATTGAGAAGTCAGGTGTTATTCTAATAGGTCTACCTTATATGCTACTTGGTCTTTTCCCTTTGCAGCTTTTAATATTCTTTCTTTGTTCTGTATGTTACGTGTTTTTATTATGTGCCGAGGAGAATTTCTTTTCTGGTCCAGTCTATTTGGCATTCTGTATGCTTCTTGTACTTTGATAGGCATCTCCTTTATTAGGTTAGGGAAATTTTCTTCTGTGATTTTGTTGAAAACATTTTCTGTATCTTTGACCTGGGTTTCTTCTTCTTCTATTCCAGTGGTTCTCAACCCCTTTGGGGTCGAATGACCCTTTCACGGGGGTTGCCTAAGACCATCAGAAAACACAGATACTTAAATTATAATTCCTAACAGCAGAATTACAGTTATGAAGTAGCAGTGAAAATAATTTTATAACATGAGGAAATTTTATTAAAGGGTTGTAGTAGCCTTAGGAAAGTTGAGAACCACTGCTCTATTCCTATATACTTAGATTTGGCCTTTTCATAGTATCCTGGATTTCCTGGATGTTTTGTGCCAGGATTTTTTTAGATTTTAAATTTTCTTTGAGATATCCATTTTTTTCTATAGTGTCTTCAATGCCCGAGATTCTCTTTTCCGTCTCTTATATTCTGTTGGTTATGNTTGCCTCTGAGGTTTCCTGTTCAAGTTCCTAAAATTTTAATTTCCAGATTTCCCTCAGTTTGGGTTTTCTTTATTGATTCTATTTCCACTTTCAGATCTTGAACTGTTTTATTAATTTCTTTCCACTGTTTGTGTTTTCATAGATTTAAGGGATTTATTCATTTCCTCTTAAGGATCCCTATCATATTTATACAGGTTATTTTAAGGTCTTTCTCTTGTGCTTCTGTTATGTTGCAATTCCCAGGGCCTACTGTGGTAGTGTTGCTGTACTCCAGTAGAGACATATTGTCCTGGCTCTTACTGTGTTTTTACCCTAGCATCTAGGTATCTGGGTTTAGGAAGATTGTAATTCTAGGAGCTGATATCTGGTCTTGGCTTTGTCTGGTGGGTTTTTTTTTTGTTCCTTGGTTCCTATTGCCTTCTCTGGTTCTTAGGAGGGTGTGGTGGCTATGTGTTGCTTCTTGGTAGGGAATTCTTCTGGGATCCTGCTGTGTGAGGCCACGGGAGGGGGGATTCCATGTAAAATGTTTTCAGTTATTCGGAGTGGACATTTAGGAATGGGAATGAGCCAGGAGGAGGGGCTTAAGTGGTCCAGGAGTGTGGAAAGCAGGGTGTTCTACCAATGTAGCTTGGATTCTATCAGCTCCCTCNGAGGAGGGGGTGAGAAGGTGACACAGACACCAGGAGTCAGTTGAAGGGAAATAACAACTCCTTTATTCAGTAACAGGGAAGGCCTTATATACCCTCCTCCCAGCACCCAGTCTGTGTGGTCGTCCCTCATTGGCTGGGCACAATCAGGAACTCTGACAGCGACTGTCGCTAGGTCCTCAGGCAGACTCTGCATGATCAGGAACTCTGACAGCTCCTGTTGCTAGGCCCTCAGGCAGACTCCAGGTTGGCTCTTAAGGAGTACATACTTTATGTGTATGCCTTGGCAACTGGTCTGAGCCAATTTCCTCAATGCTATGGCCCTGTCCTACCACACTACCAGGATCTGCATAGTCCCTTGGGAATGGAGGCAGAGAGTGTGGAGAGGCCATAACAGGTTCTTTGACAGAACTGGGGATGAGACTGGATAGGGAGGAGGGGAGAGGTAAAGATCTGCAATTAGCCTGCCTGCTTCCCTCAGTTGTTGACTTCTTTTGAATTTAATTTTGGTGTTTTGGATGAATCTAGAAATTCATCCATTTCTTTCAGGTTTTCCAGTTTGATGGAGTACAAATTTTTAAAATGCTCCCTTATAATATTCTGAATTCATTTTGTGTCTGTTATACTGTTTCCCTGTTCGTTTCTGTTAATTTGGGTCATTGCTTTCTTTTGTTTAATTGGTCAAATGGTCAGTCAGTCTTTCCAAAGAAGCAGCTTTTAGGTTCATTGATTCTTTGTATTGTTTTCTGTTTTTATTTCATAGGTTTCTGCTCTGATTTTTATTATTTCTTGCCTCAACGGGTTTGGATTTGTTCTTGTTTTTCCAAACTCTTGAGTTGTATTATTAGGTCATTTATTTGGCTCTTGGATTAAAAAGTTTTTTATTTCTGATTTTTTTAATGTAGGCACTTAAATATAAATTTCCTTCATAGGACCTGTCTCTTATACACATCTAGATGTGTATAAGAGACAGGGCTGGTGCAGTATTTGTTAGCCACTCCCACAATTTTTGTGTCCCCTTTATCCCAGCACATCTTGTAGGCAGGACAGATTGTAGGTTGAAGGTTAAGTGCCTGTGTTGGTGCTGTCTCTTATACACATCTAGATGTGTATAAGAGACAGCCCTTTGTATTAAGTCTGGCAAGGCAACCCGGTATAGGAATAGGGTTCCAAAAGTCAGAGACAGCCCCTGCTCCCACTATTAGGGGTCTCACAAGAACACTAAGCTACACAACTTAACATATATGCAGCAGGTTCCCTGGTTGTTGGTTCAGTCTCTGTGAGCCCATCTGAGTCCAGGTTAGTTGATTGTGCGTTTTCTTGTGGTGTCCTTGACCCCCTTGGCTCCTACAATCATTTCTCCCCCTTCTGCAGGATTTCCCAAGCTCCACCTAGTGTTTGGCTGTGGGTCTGCATCTGTCTCCATCAGTTGCTGGATGAAGCCTCTCTGATAACAACTGTCTAGGCACCTATCTGAATATAGCAGAGTATCATTAGGCATCATTACATTGACCTTTTTTTTTTTCCCAGTCCTGTTTGGTTCAATCCTCGGTCTCTGGACCGTTGGACTGTCTAGCCTCTGGGTCCTGGCCATCCAGGCAGTGTCAGGGATGGGCTCCTTCTCGTGGCATGGATCTCAGGCTGGACCAGTATTTGTTNGCCACTCCCACAATTTTTGTGTCCCCTTTATCCCAGCACATCTTGTAGGCAGGACAGATTGTAGGTTGAAGGTTAAGTGGCTGGGTTGGTGTCCCAATCCCTCCACTGGAAGTCTTGCCTGGTTACAGGAGATGGATGGTTCAGCCTTCATATCCTCTATTTAACAATAAGTTTTAAGTTCTTAAATCTCCATTCACTAGAGATGTTTTTGCTGTCAATTTTGTTTTATTGTATCATGGTTAGATAGGATTCCTCAAATGATTTCAGTCTTTTTGAATTCATAAAGATTTATTTTGTGTCTAAGGATGGTCCATTTTAGAAAAATCTTCCATATGCTGCTGAGTAGAATGTNTATTCTTTGGTCTGGGTGGAATATTCTGTAGATGTGTTAAGTCCATTTGATGTATGATGTCAATTAATTCTGATGTTCCTCTGATTATTGTTTTGTCCAGATGACCTGTCTGTTGGAGAAAGTGGGGTACTGAAACCACCTGCTATTATGGATTGAAATCAATCTTTAAATCCAGTAGTAGATTTTTTTTTTAAATAAAATTGGGCGCATCACAGTTTTGTGTCTACATGTTTAGGGTAGTAATGTCTTCTTGGTTAGTCTCTGATTAGTTCAGTTGAAGTCTTATTTCATCAGGTACTAGGATAGCAATGCCTGCTTGGAGTACTTTTTGATTGGAGTACTTTTGTCTATCCTTTTACTCTAAGGCAGTGCCTATCTTTAAAACCAGATGTGTTTCTTGTAGGCAACAGATAGGTGAATCTTGTTTCTTGATCTGCTTAGTCTGTATTTGGAGAATTGAGGCCATTAATATTTAAAGTTATTATTGAAATGTGTGTGTTAATTGTGGTCACTGTGATGTTGATTCTTGGTGTTCTCAGTGGTAATTTGTCTTTTAATTATCATGGCTCTGCTTCTTTCTACAGGCTCTGTTATGCTCAGTCCCCTCTCTTCAGCATGAAATAATGCTTCCTGTATTTCCTTTAGGGTTGGTTTGTTGAACATAAAATTTTTTAGGCAGTTTACTGTTGTGGAATTCATTCCATTCAATCAATGGCTTTTGGGGTATCTGACCCTATGGGTGTGGTCTTGTCTGTATATGTGACCGCTTAAGAGGGGAGAGAGAGGGGTTGCACTTTCTCTTGGGTATCGAGGACTGGGTCAGGCAGCTTGGAGCAGCTTGCAGTTGGTTCCCATTACTCTTGGCTGAACAGAGGACAACAGCTGGATAAGCAGTGGTGTTTATTTCGTTCTGTATCCGTGAGTGTATTATCCCCATTTTATAACCTAATAAATTGAGATCCTTTAACAGACTCTTACGGGTTCATGTAACAGTTTATGTTATGGAAAGATTTTTTTCCTCCTTCAATCATGGCAGATAGTTTGGCTGGGTATATTAACTTAGTTTTGGCCATCACAGTCTTTTAGGACTTGGAATGCATTGCTCCAGGCTCTTCTGGCTTTCAGAGTTTCCACTGAGAAATCAGCTGTTATTCTGATGGATTTTCCTTTATATGTGACTTGAAGTTTTTTTTTTTCCCTGTAGCTTTCAATATACTTTGTTTTGTATACTTAATGCTTCAATTATGATATGCCTATAGGGATTTTCTTTTCTGGTTTTGTTTATTTGGTGTTCTGTGTGCTTTTTTGTATCTGTATGTCTTTGATTAGTTTGGGTAAATTTCTTCTATGATGCTGTTTAAAATCTGGTCTATACCAGTGACTTGGGATTCTTCTTCCTCCTCTATGGCTATATTTTGAAGGTTTGTTTTTGTCATGGTGTCCCACATATCCTGTTTTTTTTTAATTTTTCATATTTCTTGCTTATTTGGTCTAGATCTTCTCCTTTGAGTCCTGATATTTGATCTTCTGCTTGATTCATCATACTTGTAAGGCTTTCCTTTGACTTTCCTAGTTGAGCTATTGGGTTTTTCAATTCCATCTTCATTTAACCTTGAGTCTTCTTCAGTACGTTTATCTCCTGATTAAACTTCATTCTCAAGTCTTGGATTGTCTTTGTCATTTCCATTAGCCTTATATTTGTGTTTTCTTGGGCATCACTCTGGCGTTTATTCTCCTTAGTTCTTTCTCTTTAATTTCATTTCTTTGTGTNTTCTTTAAACTCCTTGAATTCTTTGATAAAGGTTATGATTTTTTTAAAACGTCTGTGTCCTGGAGTTCATCTAGGCAATTCTCATGGAAAACATTTGTACAGAAATGATAGGATTTAGAGAGAAGATACTGGCTTATCTATCAGATTGTTGGTATTCTTGGGATAAGATCTGGCATGTGAATTTTTGTTCTGATTTTGTTATGGACAGAGCAGGTTGGNGCAAAAAAGAGGGAGTGCAGGTGGGTTGGGTCTCTTGGTTGAAAATGGGTGGAATGAAGTCAGGTTGGAGAGAGGGGATTGTGTTGGCATGCAGGATGTGTTTCCTTTTCCAAGCAGAGGCTAGGGGGTAGATTTGGCTGTGCAAAAGGTTGGATATGGTCTGGGAGAGTCCTGTGGTTTGAGGGATAGGTAGGAAAGATCCTGGCCCAAGCCTAGAGCTCCTTTGTGGTGCAGACAGGGAAGGTCAGACTAGGCTGGCACACTGGTTGTGGGACCCAGGCTAGATTTGGCCAGTTGTAGAAAAGGAATGGATGGGCGGTCAGGGGAACTCACCTGGTTAGAACCTAGAAGGAGGATGTCTGGGTACCAAGTTGGAAGCTGCTCAAAAAGGGTCTGTGGGTGGGTGCAGGTTGGGGCAGGTCCTGGTGTAAGTCTAAAGCTTGGCTGTGGCATAGGCAGGGCATAGGATGTGGGACCTAGGCTAGTCCTTGGAGGAGATGTGAGGAGTCTGGTTACCAAGTAGGGTGTTTGGAAGCTATGCAGAAGGGATCTGTGGGTGGTTGTAACACAAGCCCTGGCTGCATTATAGGTGGGAGTGGTCAGACTAGGCCAGGACAAGGGATGTGGGACCCTGTGGAAGCCAAGAGGTTAGCTGCTGTGCAGGTGGGGGTCAGACTGGGCCAGGCACTGGCTTCAGGACCCTGACTAGATATGGCAGGTTGGGGAAAAGGTGTGGATAGGGAGTTCTGGTACTCATCAGGCTAACTATGGAGGAGAACATGAGATGTCTCAGTAACAAGTGGGGTGGTAGAGGTGTCGAGTGGGGGGGGCTCTGGTGGGAGCTTAGCTGTAGAGTGGACAGGGTGGTCAGCATGGTCAGCTTTTGAAAGTGACCAGACTTGTAAAGGACGTCACTGAAGGTCACACCAGATCACATTTATTGACCTAACTTATTGCTGTTATTTGTATAATAGAGTTTACAATTGGCCAAAATTAAAATTTCTTAAGTTTTTTTTGGCTGTAATCAACCAGAAAAAAATAAAGGTAATTGCACTTTCTTGCATATTCATTCAAGTTTCAATTTATTTTTTCCTTTTCAAATAAAAATCCTGTGTTTTTAAGGTTCTGGTTGTAAGGGCTTGCTTCTTCTTGCTGGGGTCATGGCTCTCCTGTGCCTGAGGAAGTTANNCTCTTAGTCAGCAGTCACTCATGGACACTCATTGGCTAAAGTTCCAGGTATGGTGAGTAGAATTCATCTTCTGTCTTCCTGAATTATATCTGGGAAACAAAAAGAGTCTGAATAAAACATCTAAAATATTTTAACAGCTACCATAGCTGTAATATGTTCCATCTCTTCCACATCAACATCACAATCATGTACAAGGGTTGTTTGCTTGGAAGAAACCCAGTCTGTATTCCATTCCAGAGCAAGTCTTAACTGATCTCAGCACTAGAAGATCACTTTTCTCTCTCCCTATCCCTTGCTGTTAAGATGTTTTACACTCAATTTCTTATGTCTTGCTGCCTCCCTTCCAGTAGTCTCTTTCAATATCTCCCCTTCCACACCCCGCCCCCCATCTGACTGCTCATGTTCCCATCCCCACCTGTCCTTAATCCACTCACAAAATCTCTTCTATTTCCCCTTCCCAGGGAGATCTGGGCGTCTCCCCCATGAACCTTGATAAAGAAGCCAAAATTATACAAAATGGGAAAAAAACATCTTCAATAAATGGTGATGGTCTAACAGTATGTCAGCATGTAGAATAATGCAAATAGATCCATATTTATCCCCTGCACAAAACTCAAGTCCAAGTGGATCAAAGACCTCAAAACCAGATACACTGAACCTGGTAGAAGAGAAAGTGGGAAATAATGAACGCATTGACACAGGAGACAACTTCCTGAACAGAACACCAATAGCACAGTCACTAAGATCCACAATTAATAAATGAGACCTCATGAAATTGAAAAGTTTCTGTAAGGCAAAGGACACTGTCAATAGGACAAAACAGCAGCCTANAGAATGGGAAAAGATCTTCACCAGCCCGACATCCAGCAGAGGGCTGATTTCCAAAATGTTTAAAGAACTCCAGAAACTAGACATCAATCCAATTAAAAAATGGGGTACAGATCTAAATAGAGAATTCTCCCAATGGCTGAGAAACACTTAAGAAGATGTTGAACAACCTTAGCCATCAGGGAAATGCAAATCAAAATGACTCTGAGATTCCATTTTATACNTGTCAGAATGGCTAAGATCAAAAACAAGGGACAGCTCATGCTGGAGAGGATGTGGAGCAAGGGGAACACTCCTCCATTGCTGGTGGGAGTGCAAACTTGTACAACCACTGTGGAAATCAGTATGGCAGTTTTTCAGAAAACTGGCAATCAACCTACCACAAGACCCTGCTATACTGCTCTTGGGCATATACCCAAGGATGCTCAATCATACCACAAGGACACTTGCTCAAGTATTGTTGGGCAAGTGGATATTAGCTGTAAATTTATGCTCCCTTATAATCTGAGAAAGTTTGGGGCAGATGAGCAGTGTGCATAAAGTCTACATGAAACATCCATACTCGAACATCCTTGAGCTACTTGAACANCACCTGTTTACACACAAATTAAAATATGCTAATTAAATCACTTTTAACTGGTATCCATAATTAAAGGAGGTCCAGAAGGACTTCTAATTAAGCATTCTGTGTTTTCAGTATGTCTGATAATCCTTCCTGCCAATGGACATGGGTGTAAGTAGTTGACAACTGGACCTAAAATTCCAAACTAACCATATTTTTAAGAACCTTTGAAAATGATGCAAGCCAACCTGAGCTCCTCCCCTGAAGTAAGGGCCCTCAGCATCAATCACTTGAACAGGCACTGAGTATAAGCTGGGAGGGACTGACTATACCAATTCCTTATATTTGGTTTTCTAACAGATTTGACAGTGGGTTGCCTGCAATCACTCCCTCCTTTCCCCATGGTGTATAGCCCAGGGCTTCACACATATTAATCAGATACTTTCCCACTAAGCTACACTTCTAGGTCCTGTTCTTGCTTTCCTGCCAAATATCCTTCCTGTNTATTTCAAAGTTTGTTTGAAAATTATTTGATAAAAATCAAATAATAAAAAATAGATACCTATAGGTCTACCTCAAGACTGTGGCTTGCGAACCAGCTTTGCCCAGTGAGTACTGNCAACTTCCATCTGCTCTTGTTGCCATCTCCACACAAATAGGCCTCGCTCTAATGGCTTTGCCTGGTCTAGACCCAGTCAAACAGCATGCACCAGCTTTACCTCACTTAGCTTTGGTCGTGCAGTTCCTGCACTGGTCCAATCAAATGCCCAATCAAATACATTTCATACATACAACCCAGGTCAGATGTCCAGGCCACATTGCAAAAGCAAAACTGATATGAAAAGCCAAGGCAATATGTCTCCCATAAAACCTACTACTCCTATAGAAATGTTCTCTCATGAGAATTACTTAGATGAACCCCAGAACACAGAACTTAAAAGAACAACCATAAATTTTATCAAAGAATTTCAGTAGTTTANGAAAACACCTCAAACTTCCAAAGGATAATAAATGCCCGGGTGTTGTCCAAGNAAATACAGATACAGGGCTGAATAAGTGGCATCAAAACCTCAAGAGAAAGCCATAGAGTATAATACAGAGTATCAGGACTCAAATAGAGGAATTAGACCATACAGCAAATAATATTTTTTTTTTAAAGCACAGGAAAGGAACACAGAGGAACCATGGGATACCATTACAAAACCAAACCTTCCAATTATGGGCATAGATGAGGAAGAAACATCCTAGGCCAACATACAAACCAGATCTTCAAGATCACAGAAAATTTTCTAAACTAAGGAAAGACATCCCTATACAGATACAAGAAGTACACAGAACACCAAATAATAAGCTCTTCATGGCATATCATAGTTAAAACACCAAATATGCAGAACAAACAATGAATATTGGAAGTTGCAAGAGAAAAAACACTAGTAACATATACCAAGCAAAACTATCTGCCATAGTTGAAGGAGAAAGAAAACCTTTCCATGATCCAAATCAAATGAAAGAATTCATATCCAGCAGACCAACCCCACACAGAATACTGGCTGCAATACTTTTAGACTGAAGAGAGAACTACGCACACCCAAGAGACTGTAGAAAGAAAACAAATGAAGCTATAATTCCTGAAACTTTAAGGAAGTATGAGTGAGAAAACNAAAGACTGAAACCAACACACACCTCTTGGTAATAACTCNCTGGATTCTCGAATCAAATGACAGGTTGATTCAATGAATTAAGACACTAAATCCANCTTTCTGTTGTTTATAAGAAACTCAGCTTTCAAGACAGGTACCACATTAGAGTAAAAAGACGGAAAACAGTACTTCAGTCTCCTAGGACCAGGAATCAAACAGTATTGCTATCCTAATATCTGACAAAATGAACTTCAAACTAAAACTAATCAGAGATAAAGAGGGATACTTCATTCTAATCAAGAGAACAGTTAAGAAATTACTAAACTAACAATCATGCATTAAACACTGGGCACTCAATTTCATAAGAAAATTGACTACTAAAGACAGATTAACATCAATCCATTAATAGTANGTGATTTCAATACCCACTTTCTCCAATAGACAGTTCATCTGCAAAAAAATCAGAGAAACATCAGGTTAATTGCCATCACACATCAAATGGACTTAGCAGATATAAAGAATATTCTACCCAAACACTGAAGACTATACAATCTACTCAGCCTACAGAAGCATATTTAAATTGACATCATACATCAAAAGGATTTAGAAGATATCTACAGAATATTCTACCCAAACACTGAAGAATTTGAATCAGCAATCTACAAAAGCCTACTTATAATAGACCCCTTCCGGGATACCAAACAAATTTAACAAATTCAGAAAAGTTGAAACAACTCCTTGTATCCTATCTGACCATTGTGCCGTAAAACTTAAAATCAACAGCAAACAAACTCATGGAGCTTAAATAACTCATTACTAAATGATGAATGGTTCAGAGAAGAAATCAAGAAAAACAATTACTTCAGCTAAACGAAAATACAACAGAACCTCTGGGACACACTGAAAACAGTTCTGAGGAAATTTATAGTTCTGAGTTAAAAAAAATCAGAACACATACAAATGACTTAATGATACAACTCAACAATTTGGAAAAGCAAGAGCAAACCAAACCTAAATCCCATAGATGGCAAGAAATAAAAAAGATGATGAATTAATGAAATTGAAATAAAGAAAACAATGTATGGAATGAGCTTAAGAGCTGGTTCTTAAATAAATATGCTCACAGACTGTTGGCTCAGCTAACCAAATGAAAGAAATGACTCAACAGAATCAGAGATGACAGGGAAACATTACAACAGACACAAAAGAAAATCAGAATGTTACAAGGGGATACTTTAAAACCTGTACTCCAGCCAGGTGGTGGCACACGCCTTTAATCCCAGCACCTGGGAGGCAGAGGCAGGTTGATCTCTGAATTCAAGGCCAGCCTGGTACAGAGTGAGTTCTAGGATAGCCAGGGCTACACAAAGAAACTGTCTTGAAAAACTAAACAAAAAATCTGTACTCCCAAATCTCCATCTAGGAAGCTAGTATTATCCTAATACTAAAATGAAGACCAGGTAAACACACAACAGAAAAAATTATAGGTCAATATCCCTGATGAACATCAATTCAAAAATCTTCAACAAAATACTTGCAAACCAAATACAGTTATACATTAAAAAGATTATCCACCATGACCAAATTGGCTTTATTCAGGCGATACAGAGCTAGTTCAACATATATGAGTCAATAAATGTAGTAAATCACATTGGTCATCTCAACAGACACAGAAAAATTGTTTTTACAGTACTGAAAGTTCTAGCTGCAGCAATAAGTCAAGATAAGAACATTAAAACGATACAATAAGGAAAGAAGTCAAACTATCACCATTGCAGATACTATACATTAGAAATGATCAACAATTTCAGCAAGTGGCAGAATACAGAATCAACTTGCACAAATCAATAGCTTTTCTATACACCACCACCAAAAACANAAAGACAATACATATACTCCAATTCACAATAGCCTTAAAGAAAAGAAAATATCCAGGAATAAACTTACTTAATCAAAGAGGTAAAAGACCTCTATAATTAAAACCTTAAACTTTGGTAGAATTAACATTGTGAAAATTAACATTCTACCAAAAGCTATTTACAGATTCAAAGCAATCCCAACCAAAGCCCCCATCTCATTCTTCACAGCAATAGGAAAAAACTATCCTAAAATTCATATGGAACCAAACAAGATTCTGGACAGTTAAAACAATCCTGATCATAAAGAACCACACTGGATGGATTACGATTCCAGATTTCAAGATATATTAAAGAGCCATGGTAATAATATGGTACAGGTACAATATTTGACAAAGATGCCAAAAAGATACTGGAAAAAAAGCATCTTCAACAGATGGTGCTGGGAAAACTGGATGTCCACACGTGAAAGAATGAAATTAGGCCCATATCTATCATTTCACAGAAAAAACTAATTTCCAAATGGGTCAAAGACCTAGAAGTGAAACCTGAAATTCCTAGAATACACAGGTAGTATTCTAAATGATATCGGTGTAGGAAAGGACTTCCTTCCTGACTAGGAGTCCATTTGCCCAGGAATTAAGGCCATAAAACTGAAAAGCTTTCATAGTACTGGGAGGTACTATGCACACTGCCAAGGGCAGGAAGCAATCAAGAGTGCTACTCAGTTGTGATGCCTACTGTGAACTTTATAACAATCACCAGCACGGCAAGTTATCCCTAAGGGGGCAATAGTGGCACTCTTATCTTAGAGGTAACCAGCAATTGTCTAATCAGACTTAAAGTCCATTCAACAGGAGGGAAATCAAAATCATGCCTGGTAGGTGAAACCTAGCCAACTACCCAAGGTTAGTGAGGTCATGAATCTTAAAGGAGAGCCTACTACTGCTACCTNTAAACCAACATAATCCCTAAATACATTCTAAATACTTCTACCTACAGGTAAGTATAGCTTCTCATTTCTCACCATAGAAACTTTTCTTAGCTGTAGACAGAGACTATCCAGAAAACCACAACTGCTCAAAATACAGTAAGTACCAGATCATGGGGTACTCAGCCCCAAAGATATACNTACAACACAACTCTTGCACTAAGGCTCAGGGAACATCTTGGAGGAGGGCATGGGAAGACTATAAGAGCTGGAGGACCAGGAGGGATTGTGTCTACAATATGGCGGCCTAAACAAGACCAGAACAATAGACAACGGCTAACATGGAAGGGGAAAAGCTCCTCAGGGCCCCAAGCCTAGACAAAGAACTGCTCAGAGAGAAAGAGTTAGTCTTCCTTACCTCCAATCGCCAAAGCAAAGGTAAGGAAGACTTTCTTTTCTTATTACATATACTTATTTCTATGTTGCTTGGCTTTTATAATAAAGACAATTTTGAGCTACCTCAAGAAGTTTTTTGACTTTAATATTAAATCTGTATCTAGCTGAGCACATGAAGTGGCATGTGAAATGAGAAGGCAGGAAGAGGTGCAGTTAAGGGGCATTCTGATGGCCAGCTTGCAAGAGACAAAACTTGAGCTGTGTCTCTGGAAGCAGGTATTCAACAAAGTCAGACATGCAAATTTACCTGCTTGTCTGCACTGAGGTAACTAAGATGCTGACTAGGAAGAACTGAACTCCACTCTCAGGGACAGCAGTATGAGAAGGCTCATGTTGAGCTACTGCAGTGAACTGCTACTTCCTGGGCAGAAACCTGATCGGNGGGGCAAGTGGGATGGCCNGAGAATATTCTGGAATGTAAGAANCAGAACTGCTAGTCTTCAAAGGAAGATTTGCAACAAGGATGAGCACAAAGTAAAAGTGGACAGGAAACAGCAGAGACAGCTGAGGACTAGGNGGTAGTTGAGTTTTTAGCAAGCTGGAGTGAGCTTGAGGTTTGCACCTAGTTTTTAAATTTTTAAACTTGTGGCGGGGGCACAGTTCAGTAGAACACTGGCCGAGCACTTATCAGAAGCTCACATAGATAGTAACAAAGTAGATACAATCCAACTTACCATACTTGTTAGCAGCTGGTTCTAAATATAATGGTTAAATTTTCAAGATCTTCACATTTTAAATGCAGTTCTGTCAGCAGAGTAGCTATAAACTGTGTAAATACCACATTTTTTGGAGAATGCTTCTGAATGCCAAGAATTGGTGTCAATCTGAAACCAATAATAGTAAATGCATATGAAGAAATGAGAAGGGCTGGAGGACACATCTTCAACTTGCCACGGTGAATCTCCTGACAAGGAAA
Organism: Neotoma lepida; assembly: GCA_001675575.1. Taxonomy (NCBI): domain Eukaryota; kingdom Metazoa; phylum Chordata; class Mammalia; order Rodentia; family Cricetidae; genus Neotoma; species Neotoma lepida. The sequence continues at coordinate 69,153 of LZPO01008103.1, read as the reverse complement.
ATTTCTCTGAAATAACAAAATTCCTAGAGAAAGGCTTTACTAAGATAAAAGTCTCAGAAGACTGAAAGACCAACAAACACTGTTCAATAAGGAAAGATGCTGTATGCCTGTACCTATTAACATGCTCATTAAGCCAGCAAAAATTCTTAGGATAAAAGCAAAATAAATAAAATTTTCATTTGTAGAATGGAGGTGATAGGGGAGCTTTGAAAACAAATCTATATAGAATGTTATTATATCACCTCCCTAACCCCCCNAAAAAATGAAAAACAAATTGCAAGATTACCCTTTGGGATGAAACTCTAACATTTTAATTTTTAAAACATTAAATAATATTATCATAAGACATTTAATACCAATTNCATGCTTTTTTCCTTAAACCACTTTTGATAAATCTCTCTAAAGACGGACTACATGTAATGGAAACTTTAGTTCTCAATGAAATGTAATCTATAAGCAAGACTTTTATTAGAAAACTTNTTTTTTAATGTGCTGTGGACTGAACTCAAGGCTTTGTACATGCAAGATAAGCTATATTCCAGGCACTAAGGTTTTAATAAAATATGCAATATAGAAAACCCAAGATCACTGAGTACACTGCTGCCTGGCATTCAACTCCTCTTCCACAAAGAAACAAAGCAACAGGTATACACATATATTAAAGTGAAGATCGTGCGAGAGCCGAGGAAATCAAGACTGAAACTTGGAGGATCAAGATACCTGGAACAAGANCACAGTGAGGGCACATATAAATTCTCTTGTACCTGCTACCGCAGCTCCACAGTCCAGGAGGAAGGAGTTTTTGCAGAAGTAAGGGTCCAAGTGTCCCAGCAAACTAGCCATGAGGATGCTGGCAATTCTAGCTGCTGGGAAGTTTACCATACTCCTAGGCTAGCAACTCACTTGGATGAGTAATCTAAAATATGCACAGTGGTCTCATACCATCTCCCCCAGGTACCTTCAAGGTGCCATGCCAGGGGCCATTCTGAGAAGTGAGATAGGAGTTTGGACTAATAAGGAGTTGAGAGAGGCCTGCTATTCTCATGTCTGGGCTTCCACAGACATTCTGTTGCACTGTATAGGGTTTAGCTGCCTTGCCAATTCAACTTGGCTCAGCAGGTAACTATTATCTAAGCCTGCTGAGTATGGGGTACTGAGGAGGATAGGTATTGTGACCTGCAGAACTGAAAAGCCTGCTGAGTACGCTGTACTGTGGAGGATAGGTGTTGTGACCTGCAGAACTGAAGGTGCTATCTTTGAGAACCAGGATATCAGGGTGCTTGCCCTGAGATCAAAGATATATATGGACTTGTGCTTNTTCTAAGACTGAAGGCTGACACCCACTTTTCCCATTGTGTCAAAGTTAGGTGCCTGTTACTGTCAGGACAGGGAAAATCAGCATCGTTAGCCCAGGTGTCATGAGGGTGTCTTGAGCAACTCTGGTCTGAGCTGCTGCCCCATCCCCAGATAAATGGATCGGAGGAGAACAATGCCCAACTTTGTTAGCCCTGCTCTCAGTCAGACACTGTAACTGAAGCAGCTGGGAGCAAACACATAGGTTTTGTCGCTACCCTTCTTGGTAATTTCTACTNCTGCTTTACGGGCATCTTGTCTGCACTGCTGTTAAGCCTCCATGAGTGCCATAGAGGAAGCACTGAATCCTTTAAGTGCCTCTCTATGTGGTGTTTGTTGGAGATTGATGTTTCAGACACCTCTTGCTAGTAGCCGAGTTANCATTGAAATATTCCAGGANACCCTTACTACTAGGTAGGGGCCATTATGTAGGAATAGTGACACACTGGATAACCAACACCCAGTGTTCTCTATTGCTGGCATGTGGCCTGTAGAGACAGTGGTCTTTTAGGCACTGTGACAGTTATACACTGTGCCCAAAGTCACTAACCACAGTTAAAGAAACTATAGTGAAATGACAGTATGGCCTCCAGCTAGACNCAAAACCATCAATGACTGTGTAACAAAATGGCACCCCAAGACACATTTTCAAGAGAAAGCTTCTTAAGCACTTCATAAAAATGGTAGCGATACCTATCTACTAGATGTATAAACCCCAGTGAAAGAATACAACAAATATGAGGGACAAACACCCCCCCCCAAGACACATTTTCAAGAGAAAGCTTCTTAA
>LZPO01008103.1:54669-65619 GCA_001675575.1 Neotoma lepida | reverse complement strand
AACCAGAAAAAGAACAAAGAACATTCAAAACAAGTAAAAGATAACAATAGCCAAACTGATTAAATTACTATTAAAAGATCTAGAATGAGCTGGTAATGCATACCTGTAATCCCTAGCACTCAGGGGGCTGAGACTGGAGGATTGCTGTGCCATCAAGGTTNGCCTGGGGTGCATGGTGAAACCTCATCTCAACAAAAAACAAAAGATAAAGATTGTCTAAATGGACTAAAAATCAAGACCTGTTGGGTATGGTAACACGTGGTAAATCAGCACTCAGGAGTCTGAGAAGAAAGGATTGTGAGGCCAGGCTAGGAGCTAAATAGTAAGACCCTGCCTTAAAAAGCAGAACAGATAAACCAGGCCCAACAATATGCTCACTAGAAGAAACTCCCTTTGCCAGTAAGGACAGAGTGAAAGGCAAGGGATGGAAAATGGAAATAAAGCAACAATAGTAGTTACTTTTGCCTGACAAAACAACTTTCAACAAAAATTGATGAGGAGCAGTAGGCCAATGAATTCATGAATCAATTCAACAAGGAAATTTAAAATCGATAAATTTATATTGTTAGAGCAAACTACTGTATGAAACAAACACTATTAGAAGAGATTGGTTCCAGTACAACAACAGTGAGGTATTTTAATATCCCATTTTTATTAATGGGTTCAACCCCTCCCCAAAATATCAAGACCCATCAGTGTTAACCTGTATTATATAGCAAAGAAACCTAACAGACATTAACAGAACAACAGCTGAAGAACACAAATTCTATTGTCAGCACATGAAACTTTCTGCAGGAGAGATCCCATATTAAGTCACAAAACAAGTCTTAGAAAAGAAAAGGAAAGAACTTGCTTTTCTGATCACAACAGAATAAAAATTAGAAGTCAACAAGAACAAACTTTCAGAAATTATATAAATACATGGGGAATGAACACCACACCTCTGAATGAGTAGGTCACTGAGCAAATCAAAAGAGAATTTTTTTTCTGAGGCAGGGTCTTTCTGGCTGTCCTGGGTCTCACTATGTAGACCGGGCTGTCCTTGAATCCACAGAGATCTCTAGAGGGGTGTGCCACCTCACATCTAGTTTAGGAATTCAATATTTTCTTGAATAAAATGTGGGATTCAGCAAAAGTAACACCAAGAAGGACGTTTATAGCAACTAGTGACCACATGACATGGGTATCTGNATATCAGCAAAACACAGTATTTGTGGGAGGAGAAAAAGATCAGAGCAAAAGAAAAGAGAAAAAAAGAAATGGTGTGTGTGAGGGGGACNCTGAAAAAAAATACAACAGATCATGACACAAAATTGGTTCTTTGAAAAGATACAGCCAGTAAATCTTTACTCAGACTCAGCAAAGAAAAATNAAAGTTCCAAATAAGATGTAAAGGGATATATTACAACTACATGCCACAGAACTACAAAGTTTCATTAGAGAAACTATGAAAAATGATCCATTAAACTGGAAGGCATATAAGAAATGGATACATTTATGGACACATGATCTATAAACACTCAACTATGAGGACAATAAAATCTGAATTGTTGTCCTTTATTTAAATTGTTGCTGCCTTTTAAGCCACAGCTGNCTGAATCAGCAACTGCAACTCTGCTACCAGCAGCGGTTAGGCCGCAAGGGCTGTAGCCGGAGGCAAATCTGTTCCCTCCAGCTCCAACTCTTACAAAGCTACAAAGGAAACTTAACTAAACCTCTCTCTAAAGAACTCAAGATTCAAAGGTTAAGGTGAAACTCTGCTTTTCAGAGGCTGAATAGCAAGTAGCTCACCTCCTNTCCTTGCTTTNNTCCTCCAAAAAGCCCTNGCACTTCTCCTAGCTCCTCCTTACAAATCCTTTCTCCCCTGGCTACACGGGGTGCCTATTCTCATTGATCGTGTATTCAATGTACTTATTAGACAAAAGAAATAAAAGAAATAAAAGCATGGTAGCACATATTTAGCGAACTACAAACTGTAAGTGGTTGGTAGGCAGAGGACGTGTTGATGGGGGACTCACAAGGTCTGTTAGTGACAGGAATGTCGATGTGGGGTTGTGGAGGTTCCTGTAACAAGTCATGGGAGCAGACAGCGTTTCTCAGGCACTGGAGCCAAGATTTCCTGCCTGTTCTAACTTTGAGCTTTAACTGTGCTGCATAATTATACTCCTGGAAAGTTAGCCAAAGACAATTCCTTTAATCTTATTTATCCACCTTACATTTTTCCTTGGAAAATATTTCTTCCCCAACCCAGTTTCTAATAGAAATGAAAATGATTACAGGACTATATAACATGGACCTTCTAAGTGTCGTTAGTTACTAAAATTATTTTTGAAACAAAGGTGGGGTGTAAATGAATACATATACTCTAACAGCTTCTGTGTGCCCAGTGGGTTACTTTTAGAGTCATCTGTCCTCTCTAGAGAACAGGCATTTGAAGGCAAAAAGGACAGGATGGTTTTGACAAGCTATAAAGTAGTAATATATAAAGATGCCAACCCTGGAAATATGACTTAAATGCANATTTTATACATGAGTCAAGAGAATTATGATTTCTTATATTTCCAAAGTAACTCACATCTAGAAGGCAAATGGACCAATATATTAAATTGTTAACAATTCCTTATCACCTTGAATGTGTGTTATTAAATAGCAGCAACNGACTCATACCTCCAAGCTGTCAAACACATTCTAAATTTTCCAGTTATCTTTNGCAAGAGGTTCTGTCTGCTCTTTGGATGAACCACAGTCAAGATCAGAACGTTTCAGCAGATTGTTATGGTTTGGGTTAATGATAATGGTTGGCTGCAGCTACTGTACAGAAGTGCCCAGAAGCTGTGGGGTTCTTAGATTAGACTGGAGAACCTCTGTGGAGGGATACTGCACTGAGGCCGAGACTTGGTTCTATACAGAGTCGTCTTTTGTAAACTACAAAGGACTGAGCAGCACAGTACTTGTGTGCTTATGTACTTACCAGGCTCACTGACAAAGACTTACTACTGGAACTGTTGTGTTCCTAGATAACAACAGTCTTTCCATTCTCTTCCTGGCTGAGTGTGCTTCATTTGACAGCATTTTCTTTCTTCCTAGAATTCTCCTTTGGATTTTTCTTCTCTCAGTAGCTCATTAATCATAAACTCAAGTCTCATCCTGGTCCTTTTCTCTTTCTATCACACCACATCCCATGGCTCTGACTACCCATTAAAACCTCCNGGGATTTTTCTCCCCTAGGCTGCCCTAAAAGTACACAAATGCATCATGTTCAAACTTGAACCTCTGATTTCTCCCACCACAGCATTCTGGTACCAGAAAGCCCAGTCCTCTCTTTGAAGGGATAGAGGGTTCAGGGCACTGACCTCAGGGCTCTGCACACACCAACTACAGTGGCCTTTACTGTTATGTTTGCACTGCTGGGGACTGAACCCAGGGCTTTGTGCATGCTAGGTAGGCCCCATCTAGCTACACTCCCACCCCTCCTCAGCCATCCTTAACTCTTACCCTGAATGTTTTAGGTCCGAGTAGATGCCATCCTGTAGAGTCCCTGAAGTTCTTCTTAAAATACTTCATCTACTCCCTTTTCACTGTCTCAGCTCACTTCAGGCAAGTACCCCTTGCTTGGGCTACTGCCACATCCGTGGAAGTGGTCTCCCACCAGTCCACTTCTGTACCTNTTGTCACAATCCCCTCGCACAGATCTGATCACACTACTCCCTTTAATAACAACTTTTAAGAGCATTCTAATTTCTTTGGAACTTTTTTCATTGTTTTTACCATATGAATGTATACATCAAGTCATGTGGAAGAATGTGCCATTAGCTACATAAAGTTTGTCTAAGGCACCAGGCCAAGGAAAAACAAACATCACATTTTTCTCATCCATCTTCCAATTCTTCACAGGCTTGTTCTCTTAATTTGGCAACTAATGCTGGGCAGTAGTAGCTCATGCCTTTAATCCCAGCACTTGGGAGGCAAAGGCAGGAAGATCTCTGTGAGTTTGAGGCCAGCCTGATCTACAAAGTGAGTTCCAGGACAGCCAGGACTACAGAGAGAAACCCGGTCTTGAAAAACCAAAAAAAAGAAAAAAAAAAAAAAGGCAATTATTTCAGCACTGAAATTGCTGTTTCCTCACACCGTCACTTCTCAATACACTAGAATCTAGAATAGGCCCACAGACAAACTGTGATCCATGGGCTGAATTCAACTTCCTACTTATTTTTGTAAATGAAGTTATATCAGCCTATAGATTTATAGCAAATGGCTACTTTTATGTGACTACAGCAAAGCTGAGTGGCTGTGACTACAGTAAAGACAAAAATATTTACTGTTTAGCCCTGTANAAATGTTGGTCAGTCTTTTTGGTCTCATGTAGCCCAGCTGGTCTGCAACTCACTAGGCTGTGTTTGAATTTCTGATCTTTCTGCCTCCACCTCTGGAATGCTGGGATTACAAGCATGAAACCACTATAGCCAGCTGCTGTGTTAATTAAAAACAAGTAACTTTATTACTAATATACTGCTTATAGCTCTACTGATTATGGTGCCAGCACCAAGAGAAATCCAAATAAGCCATATGGCTTTAGGTTATTTGGATTCTGGTCTGGGAAAGATGTCTTATAAATCAAAACGATCTCATAAAACCTTCCACCTGGGTGAGAATTTTCCCGGGATCACTTAATTTCAGCTGTATTGACCAATCTGCCTCTGCACCAAGGTTAAGTTTGTCTCATCTCTGGGGTTTCTTCTCCCAGACCTCTGCACAGTGGGCTCTTCTNTATGACTCCATTTGGTTTAAATACCTTTCTCTGCTGTGGGATGGTCTTTCTGAATGCTGTGAATGAATGTGTTGCTCTCACTGGCTGATAAATAAAGCTGTTTGGCCAATGGCAAGGCAGAATAAGGTTAGGTGGTACATTCAAACTGAAGATGGAGATGAAGAAGGGTGGAGTCAGAGGAGACGCCAGGCCACCGCCCAAGGAACAAGATGTCAACAGACTGGTAATGCCACGGCTACGTGGCAATACACAGATGAATAGAAATGGGTTGAATTAAGTTGTAAGAGCTAGTTAATGATAAGCCTGAGCCATAGGCCAGTTTGTAATTAATATTAAGCCTTCTGAGTGATTATTTTATAAGCTGCTGCAGGCTGGGCGGGACACAGGAAAACTTCCGGCTACATTCCTCCTATTGCCATCATCTTCCCTTTCATCCTACCTCTTTGCTGTGTTTTGTCCTCCATTGTCCTTACTGTCTCTTCATTCTGTTTACTTGTCTATCTCCCATTCGAAAAGCATCACTGGGCGGTGACCTCCTTTATCTTGACTGTCTGTATCTTTGACATCTGTCACACTGTAGCTAACCAATAACTACTAACTGAAGGTAGCTCAACTTGTCATTTTGTTGTATTGCTGCAATGTTTCTCTCTTTATCACAACATTTCCCCCCTTTCATTTTCAGAGGAAAAGACGGAGAGTGATATTTGATGCTTCCTTTTTGCTTGCATACAGTTGCATCTTCCTGCCAGAACATTCCAGAACATTCCAGAGCACCAGCCAGGGATTTTAAATGAGCTTTAAATGCATCAGGTGGACCAAGCACTACATAGGAACCTTACTCCTGTACTTTCCCTCTCACTTCTGTTTTGGAATTCTGTGTTATCAGACTTGTCAGGGCCAGAGCCTGGGCCCCAGCAGCACTACAAGAGTGGCTCTGATCCCCCCCTCCACAGGCTACTCAAACACAGGTTTGTGAGATGAGGGAAAGGAGATATTTACTCAATGTGGTCACTTTGGGAAGAGGAACAAATATAGAAATCTAGTTACACTTCTGGCCCCCTAAGTACTGGCATGAGGTTTAAGTCTGAACAGAAGGCAAGAAGTATGCACAACTAGGCAATCCTGGTCTAGGTGTAATCTACCATTACTAACCCATGTCCTGGCTCCAGTATTTCCTGTAAGGTGGTCTAGCAAAAGTTGTCAAAACTATGTGAGATCTCTTTCCAGGAGATGAGTTCCTCCTCTGTCTGGCACTAGGGTTAAGCCTTTTTCCTTTTCNCAGCATAAAGTTCCAGGCNAACATAGGGAGGGGGACAACTGTGTCTCGAATACCTTGTTCTTGCCAGGGCAGTTACATGGGAAGCACTGATTCTGCCAAGAAGAAAGAAACAGTGCTAACTGTCACTGGGCATGTTTAATCTGCAGCTTTTAGTTTACTTCCTGTCCTAAAACCAGCCAAGCAACCAGCTGGCTCCAACAAGAACAATAGCCATGAACTGACTATGTTGCTCAGGCTAGACCCAAACTCCAAGGCTCAATTAATTCTCTTGCCCCTACAATTCAGCTGGGACTGCTGGGCACATATGACCACCATTATGCTAGAATTCGAAGTCTTTCTTTCTTTCTTTTTTTTTTCTCCCACACTTAAAAAAAATCCTCTTTTTGCTAGAGATGGCTCAATGGTTAAAAGCACTTGTTCATGCAGGGGACCCAGGGTTGGGTCCCAGTGCCCACATGTGATTCACAGACATTTGTAACTAGCTCCAGGACTCTGACATCCTCTTCTGACATTTGAGGGCACACAAATGCTCTTGTTTTTGTGGGTTTGGGGGTTAAGCACAGGACTTCACTTATTCTAAATAAACATTCTATCATTATCTATCCCTAGCCCTCCCCCACCCCTTCCTTTTTCAATACAAGGTCTCACTATGTAGCCCTGGCTACCCCTGGAAGTTACTATGTAGACCAGGCTGGCCTTGAACTCACAAAGATCTGCCTGCCTCTGCTTCCCAAGTGTTAGGATGCCATGTAACTACTCTGTATAACCCATGCTCTTTCCTGTACTCACATCAAGTTTCTAACTGTAGTGAAATAGAGTGCCTCAGAATACAAATATTGCCTAAATCTATTACTGCAAAAATATAACAAACCCAAAAACTATACTATGAATGAAATCTTTCATTTCTAAGTTATCTTTGAAGTACATCTGCAGGATCTTACCAATTATTTAACCCCCTTTTGTAAAACTGACTGACATAAATCTTGAGATAGGCTATGTTGCCCAGGCTGGTTTTGAATTCCAGGGCTGATGATCTTTCTCCCTTAGCCTTCTAAGAGCGAGATTAGAGGAGTGTGCTTTCTCCTCAGTTGANGTTATCCTGTTCAGTCTTTTCATTAAAAACAACCCGCCATACACTAAAAGGGACTGAAGTCTCTATTTTAATCCCCAAACTTTCAGTAGTCAGTATCAAAGAAAACAATGGATTGAATAACTTGTAGTTAATTAAGAGAGAGCAACACACCAGAGTTGGTATTTGTCAATGTGTTTCTCTAGGGAATATCTTTAAAATCACTGATAGAGGATGTGGATGGCAGTGAATTTTTAAAAAAAACTAATGCCTAAATTTGTCTAAGTATGAATGAGGGTAAAGGTGACACCAAAAGGACTACACTAGAGGGTAATACTCTGTAAAAAATAGGTAATAAAAACTTGTAACATAAAATCACAAGTAAGAGAAGACACTTCTCATGGAAACTCCAGGGATTCAAATCTCAATTCTGAAATCAGAGGCATCTACAGCCGGCTCTTTACCCCGTGGCAAACGGTTGGACAACAAAAGCAAAGCCAAGTGTCAAACAGCATCTTAGTGATAAGCCTTTGGCCCACTGCTCCACATATGTTACACATCAAAAGGAGAGAACACACGTCAGGTTGGAACAGGCACTCTCCATTTGTTACTACAACATCTGGTTAACAGGGACTATGAGTAGTAGGAAGAGTTTCAAAGTCTGGGCACAACAACTGAGGGATTTTTAATAAAGCATTATGTTCAAGGATTTAGAGCTCTGAAAACTGCTGGTTAAGCCTCAGAAATTACCCACAGGTCTTGGGTTTGTTTCCTATCACCAGAGACAGCCATATAAAGAGTTCAAATCTTGGTTTATCGAACTAAATAACAGATTCAATGCTATATTATGCAGCTGTAGGGCAATGAAAGTNGGTACTGAACTTGGATTTTTCANTAGCTTTTGACATTCTGATCCCTACTGCCTCAGTCACTGCACCATGTTAAAGCACTGGGGCTTCCACTCAGGAGCTCCTAGGACACCGTACATCCAGCAGTCTGAATTAGCACTTCTCAAATATCTATAGGCACCTGTATTGGAGATATCCTAGAACCGCATCCTCAACACTGATCTTAAGCAGGAGCATTCTCTCCTAGGGAGTGCTCTAAGTCAGGCAGCCTGTTCTAAAATGGCTCTGGACAGCACATCTCCCTCACACACGGAGTGATCTAAGTGAAGAGAGCTGTGAGAAGGTCTTTGTGAGTAAATGTCACCAGAAAGCACAATGCTGTATGGTTTAGGGGTGGAGGAAGGGACAGGAAGCAAAAAAGCCACACTCTTTTACCTATCAGATTTGAGAAATTACTGAGTTCATACAGAGTTCTGCAGCAGGGAGGGAACCCATTCTGTTGCTCACCATGCATAAAGGCCATGGATACAGTGACTGTTAAAAGATAGATAACACTGGCCCTTTTCAAGAAAAAACTCCAAACCCTCGCCCCTCTTATTCTCTGTAAGTTAGAACCAGGAAGGAGGAGGTACAAGGGAATTTCCTGCCAAAGAGAAACACTGTCAGTGTTTGCATACATTGTTTATCACGTTAGCAATGTCAAAAGACACATGAAGCCTGGAGTGGAGGCTCACATTCATAATCTCAGCACTTTTGAGGCTGGGTATCAAGACAACCACAANTTTTAAGCTAGCCTGGGCTATAGGATGGGACCCTATTTTAAAGTACCAAATAACAAATATAATACCTGACAGCCTATGGGATTAGAGTCAAACAAAAGCAAAACCTGCTGGGACAGACAAGACAGTTTTGTTTTTCATAGGTTTATCTAAATTTTAAAATGAGATAGGGTCTCACTACGAAGCCCAGTCTCTTGCCTCAGTCTCTTGAGGCTGGGGTTTACAGGCATGCACCATCATGCTCGGCTGAAGCACTTCATTAAGAATGGTGCAGGGTAAAACAAAAGAAAAAAAAAAGAATGGTGCAGGTGAAAATCTAAAAGAAGTTATTATTTTATGTAGTAATATGAGGTTATACCACCTATTTTTCTCAAATGTGATTCAGTGTCAGTTTATCTTGCTGCTCTACATACTGAGCTAGGATTTATCCTTCTCTCCAGAAGAGCTAAATGACAGAGGATTAAACCAGAATACCTGTCTTTACCACCCTACACTCACACTCAAAAATGAAACATTGGCAACCTGTAACTAGTAACACAAAAGCTCCAGATGTCGTCTATCTTCAGAAAGTTGAGGACTCACACAAACCCTAGATATTATGCAAAATGTCTTTTCCAAAACTGAAAAAAAAGGGTATATATTTTCAAAAGGAATCCCGCCTATATATTTAAGGGCTCTTTAGGATGCAAATATTCAGAATTTCAAATTTCATATTTAACATGAACTTTGTTTACCCCGTGGTTTCTGGGACAGAAGGCAGAAAGTCCAACTCCAGGGGCAGCTACAAACATTTGTCTAGCCTATGGATCTGATTTCTTCCCCACAATAAAACAATAATCAGTTGAGCTAAAAGTCCAAAAAGTCACCATGCTGCACAGCCTTCCCCTTCCTATAAGATAACACAGGCTAGGCCATGTGCTGTAGCAACTACTTCATGGTAATTTTTTGTTTTGTTGACTCCTGACAAGAAAACAAATACCAAGAGGTTAGAGCTGAGTTTCACATTCAGACATCCTAGCCCTCTGGTCTACTTGGCCCCCTTGTGGGGGATGCAAACACAAATCAGTGATTTACAACTTTCTAAAAAGATGATTTTTTTTTTTTTTTTAATGAGACAACTTCTTGGTCTTTCTGTGAAGTTGCAGCAGGTGTTAACTCCAAGACGAGGCCCAAGTGACTCTCTTAAGGTCATGTAATTAACAAGTCAGTAACAGATGAGCAAATAGCCCCAGAAGCGCCCCATAGTCTGCACTTCTAACCGCGAGACCACAGTAGCTCACACATCTGATTCATTTTAAGAACCGAGCAGGTCTCATGATTTTCAAAGGCCATTGTGTATGCTCTTCAAATAAAGCATGAGGTCTGCCATTACAAAGTAAACACCCCTTCTCCTGTGTGCCTCTGCCTAAGCAAGCCTGGTGGACCCAGCTCAGGCCACTGAGGAGGTGCCTTTCTGCTCAGCACCCTGATAAACCCTGAGTTAAGACACTGGTTCTTGGTTCTCTGTGTACAATTAACCCCTTAGGAAACTAAAAACAAAATTTCTGTTTAGGTCTTACAAAGACCAGCAAAGCAAAACTTGTGAATCGTCACTAGTAAATATATTTTTTAAAGTTCCTGATGTGATTCTAATGGGCAGCTAGGATATAGAAACAATAATTCAAAGTTCCCCTAGACCTTTAAGACTGGATCTTGTGGTGTTGCCCGGGCTGGCCTTGAACTCTCAGACTCATGTTCCCAGGTCNTGACCCGAGGAGCTCGAACTCTAGGCACATACATCCATATCCTACATTTTTGAATTGAATAAACTGGTTAAATGCAATCATGTTGTGGGTTAAGTGTTACCACATTGTAGATATTCACCAGTTGCTGAGAGAAACTGAGCAGTAAAGGAAGTCTTTTTGCAGGTCTTATTCACAGGCGACTAAATATAGGAGTGAAGGTATTATCACAGAACAGAGCTTTCAATGACATGTTAGACATACAATAAGGAAACTCTTGGAGTTATCTGCTGGAGCCTGGTGGGNTTAGTACAGGTACACAACTAAAGATAGTGGTTCCCTATGAGTAGTCAACAGTTCAGAAGTAAAGGAGTGAGTGAGCCCTATGAGTCCCTCCTGCTTCCATGTCTGACTGTTGAGAGCTGGTCCTTGTGTGGGCCCATTGCAGGTAACTACAGTTGTGTATTAATGACTGCAAAGGTTGTA
>LZPO01008103.1:31552-45866 GCA_001675575.1 Neotoma lepida | reverse complement strand
GTGCCAGGTAGAGAACACAGGGGCCTCATACACTGGTAATTTTTATCATGGATTAAGGCAGCAGGTTTGGGAACTCTCAGCAAGTTATGGATGAATAAAAGACTAAGTTGTAAAATTGCTAAAGATGTAGGAAAGTCTAAGGAAAAAAATCTTTGTAGAAAGTAGGCTTTGATTAGAAATTTTAAAGTGTTATTTTTTTTNAGAAAGTATCTGAATTTTGGGGTTAGGGAAATAGCTGAATGCGTAGAGTGCTTATGTGCAAGCCTGCTGTCCTGAGTCAGATCCCCAGAACCCATGTTAAAAAGTTGGGTGCTGTAGTGCGCATCTGTAACCCAGCACAGGAGAACTGCCTGCCCCAAGCCCGTGGTCAGCTAGTCTAGAGTATGCAGCACAATGGCAGAAACTAGAGACCCTGCCTCAAACAAGGTGGAAAGTGAGAAGTGACTCTCAAAAGTTGTCCTCTGTCTTCCATGCACACCCTGTGACATGAGCAGGCCCCTAAATGAATTTCTACAGGCCTCTCAGCTGGCTAAGAGGAAGGTACTTCAGTTAAAAATNTAAGTGCTGAAAATTGGTTCTGATGAGTTATAAAATGTTTTTATGAGATAGGGGCTTAATTAACTCTAGCTCAGGCTAGCCTGGGCCATCTGTGTCCCCCCCAGACTGGCTCTGAACTTACAGCAGCCCTCCTTCCTCCTCCTCCACCATACATGGTGTGAGTGCACACATGCGTGCACGCCCACACACACACACACACACACCCGTGCGCACACACACACACATGCGTGCACACACAGACACACATGCATGCACACACAGAGACACGCACACATGCGTGCACACACGCGTGTGCACACATACATACACACACAGACACACAAACACACACACACAGAGTATGGTGGTTTGAATGACAATGCTCCCTAAAGACTTAGATGTTTGAATAATTGGTTCCCAGTTGGTAGTATTTGGGTTTAAGGAGTATGGCCTTCTTGGAGGAAGTACATCACTGGGGGCAGGGGGAGGACACAGATGGCCCAGGCTAGCCTGAGCTAGAATTAATTAAGCCCCTATCTCACAGAAAGCAAAATCTCTCTCTCTGCCCCCCTCTTCCCCTCAGTGTGTGTACCTACAATAACTACCTAAAAATATGTATTTCTTGTATAAACTCTCAACAATTAATATGGTAGGCATAGAAAGAATCTCTTTTGTTCAGTCCTCAGTAAAAAGGAAAATAGTTAAATTTCACAATGTTGAAAGCAATAATAAACATAGTATGAGAAATAAACCTAGGATTTGCATAGGCAAACAAATTAAGCAAGACAAAAGGAATTTTATGTATTCTAAGGAAAACAAAGGAAATATCACTATTTACAATTATCTACATGGCCTTGAATTGAACACTATTCCTTTTTTTCTTTTTCTTTTTTGCTCATAGGTATTCCTAGAAGATAAGAAATTGCCATTACAATCCACACAAGTCTGAACTAGAGCAGGGATATTTCAGCTTTGGAGACATTGTTATTCTGCACAACTGTCCAAAACACTTGATGGAATCCTGAAGGAGGAGCTGTTTGCTGTGCTCACAGTCTCAGTCCATTGCACAAGGGTGAACATAGTCTTTTCCATGTGGTTATCCCAACAAAAAGAGGCACAGAAAGTCAGACACGTACACATTGGAGGACAAGATACTCCAAAGAATGCACTCCCATGTCCTACTTCCTCTGGTGAGGTTCCACTTCCTAAAGTTTCCAAAATAGCAACAGCAGCTAGAGACCAAGCATACACCATGTGAGCCTGTGGGGACACAGCACATTCAACAGTAACATTCAATTTCCGGATCCCAAAGGCTCAGGGCCACTTCATAATGCAAAATGCACTTGGCCTTCCTCCATGAGTCCTCAAGTCTCAACAATTCCGACATTGTTCAAAAGTCCAAGTATCTTTTGAGTAAAAGCATACTCTTAGATTGTGAGGCCCCCCGCCCCAGAATAAAATACGTTACATACATCCAACATCTAACAGCACAAGGCAGACTTCTCATTCCACAAGTGGAACGGTATTCAGAAAGTAAAAATGGGTTCGAAACGAGACTAAGAGCCAGCAGGGCAAACATGGAATCTTACAGCTCTGTGTCCAGCATCTGGGGCATGTGATGGGGTGCTGTGAGCTCCAACAGGCCTGGCCAGTGCCTCCCAATGCCTTGTTGGGTGTAGCCCACACCTGCCCAAAGTTTTCCTGGCTGGATGCTGTTACGGGAGAGCAGGGTCAAAAGTCACTGAGCACGGACTCTTCGTGCAAAATCAGTTTCAAGTCCGACCTCCTATGTCTTAGGAACACACTAATTTTGTAAGTGAAAAATGGTGATGAGTACAGGGAGAGGGAAGTATTGGCCCTTCTTAAAGTTTTAAGTACCAAATGAAAAGGCAGCTACAGATTGCACAAATGGCAGAGTGGAGGAGCAAGGCTTTGCTGAGGCCCATCACAAGAAGGCTATTTTCTCTTGGTAAAATAAAGCTGTTTTTATAGATCCATCATTTCTTTCTTTAATTCTTTTTAATCTGCTCTGATACTAGTTTTCACTTAAAATAATAGCATCTGAATTCTACCTCTGGCCCTAGGCAGAGACATGACATCGAAAGTACCCAAAAAAGCCTAAGGTTACTACTTAAGGGGAATTTCTGGTAAAGGACAAAGATACGAGTTAATCCAAGCAGACTTGACAATCACCTACACAGGAACCACCCTAGGAAAGCGGCCTGCTCCAGAGATGTTAGAAAATAGTAGGAAGTCTACCCAAACAATGGGCCCTTCGGTTATTGCCCGCTCTTGCCCTTGACAGTGTCTTGTGCTATTCTCTAATAAATGTTGTCTATCTTTTACACTAGGGTGTGTTATCTGACGAGCAGCCAAGGGGACACAGGAGCAGGATCACAGGGACAGTCCCACAACCTTGGTAGCTGAAGCACCCTGGGGTCTCCACCACGTCACAGCTTCACGTACTACTCTCTTAGGAGTTTCATGCAGAGAACTTTGGCAGGTTACACCTTGCTTGGCCTCCTATGTCTTCCTTTGAAAACTCAGTGGTAATGTCCAAAGCTTGCATCTGGATGCCCATAGCACCAGCAAGAAGGTCTACTGTGGGCTGGAGCAGTAGCCAGGTCCCTCTGAATGAGAGACACTGCAGCCTTAATGGCAGTAGGGGTGAACTTGGGAAAGCACTTCCCTAGGTGACTCTGTACAATGATGGCACCTGGTGGCTCTTTCCCAAGAGAAATTTATACCCTGGAACCTGCAGTGGGTGGGGTCTGCTTAATTCATTCCCAAGATGCCCCACAGGCATCCTCTCTCTGTCTTGACTGAGTGCCTCTTTTTAATGGAGTTAATCTCTTTAAAAAAGTCCATCTCACTCCTTTTCAGAGTAAACTGTTTTTTGAAATCCTTCTGTTCCCAAGCTTCTTGCTCCCAATTCTTACTGTTAAGCTTGGCTAAAAACAGTCACCAATAACTTTGCCACATCCTAAGTCATGCTGTCTTTAAAAAAATTTCCCCACTAGATTAGTCTATTATTTTTCAGTTCAGCCCCGGGATACAGACTCAATGTAACGCAGACAAATCCTTTGCAAAGGCATACTGTGCATGGCCTCCAGTCTAATTCCCTTCTGAANCCTTATGAGTCTGGCCTCTACCGTCCACATTCCTGTGGGCATTCTGGCCTTTGGAATGACACCGTAATTGCTTATTAAGCTTTGCTAACATCGTTCTAGCAGCTCCTCTAACCTGCTTCTCAAATCTTTTCCAAACTGCTTCTGCAAACCAGTTCAAACAGTGTAAGAACCACATGGCCAGAATTAGGGACAGCAATAATCCCACTTCTTGGTGTCAGTGTTCTGTGTTATTTACTCCTACACAGCTGTTACAGAAATACGGGACAGGACAATTAAATGGAGGAATTACTTTTTTTCCTCACAGTTTCAGAGTGTATTCCATTATGATTGGGAGGACCTGGCAGAGCAGTAGAGTTTGGGTGGCTGGGAAGTAGGAGACAGAAGGGGCTAGGAACAAGACAACCCTAAGGATCTCTCTGCCCTTACTGACCTACTTTCAGTTAGCTACTACCCCTAAAGCTTTCTTAACCTCTCCAAACAGTGTCGTCAGCTGGAGACAAGCATATGACACACCAGGCTGTGGGGCATTGCACTTATGAGCACCTACAATGTTGACTGGCTGCGAGGATAAGAACTCTTGAAGATCAGTCTCTGGAGGGCCTGCACACTGCCAGTGACTGTGGAACGGTGCAGCTGCTGCAGTAAACAGTTTGGCAGCTTCTCAAAAGGTTAAACATAAGCCAGCAATTCAACTGCAATGTCTACAACTAACGAACTGAAAACATGTTCACACAAGAACATGCACATGGGTGTCTATAGCACCACTGTACAAACTAGCCCCAGAGCAGAAACAACTGAAATAACTATCACCAGACAACTCAGCAAACCAGTGTAGTGTATCCACATCAAGGAATAGTACTTGTCACACACATATAACAATGGCTATATGTTATTACATGGACAAAATCTTTAAAAACATGTTACATGAAAGAAGCCAGACACAGCCATGTCACATATGATTTCACTAATTTGAAATATTCAGAATAGGTAAATAGATATATGGTTATTTCATAGGAATAGATAAGTCGTTATCAGAAGGAGAAATCAAGGCTGAACTCATAGATTTCTTTTTGGGGTGACAAAATTGTCCTGTTATTAGATAGTACTGACCATTGTACAATATAGCAAATATACTAAAATACAGAACTGTAGACATTAAAATGGAAATTTCATGTATGAATTTTATCTCAAGAAAAATCAATTACAAAACCCCATAATTATAAAATATAAGAAAATATTTCCAACAGTCTTCTAATACGGTCTCAAATATCAAACTTGATTTGGAATGGTGAGGGAGGTCTGGGACTCAGGAATACCTCTAAGAACCAACACATTTCTAATGAACCATCTCTTTGTTTTTCAAGGTATGCTCATAGATTTTTATGAGGAAACTAAGTGATGGGTAAGCTTTAAAAGACAGTTGGGTGAGGGTAAAAAGCTTTAGTCACATCTTTCCATTCGTGCCCAGCAGCCCCAGGGAAGTGGCTCTCCAGAGTACCCATCTCTGATGGCTCCTCAAAGTGACTGCTCTGTCCTGATGGCTTTTGTTGAGAGATCATGGTCAAGTTGAGCTTGTTTAAAATACCATTTCCCAGGACTTACATCTACTCCCTGAACGGTGGGAATACTCAAAGCTTTTAGANGGAATAAACTATTGAATGGTCTCTGACTACAAACAGGCTACAGTTCACTGGAAACAGCCAGTTCAGATAAATAAAATGAAAGCAGACACTTTTGGAGATGGCCTTGAAAGCTTTCCATTAGAGAACACCAAGGGCATCAAAGATGGAACAGCCTGTGTCTACGTTACGACGGGCAGCAGCCACGCTCTCCTTTATCCTCTGAGTGATAGAGTGAGTGTTCATCTCTTCCACTGGACAGCCAAAGTTTCAAGGAACCTGGCACGCTTTGCAGGGCAGAAACTCTCTCCCACTCCCGGCACATGGGACTCAGCCCAGTTAATCTGCCGTGGATGCCTTTTCTTTGGCTGCCAGTTTTGGTCAGGACNTTCTCCTAGATTTCTCACCAGCACTGGCTCAGTCCTATTCTGTGTTATAAACTNGAATTTAATGACAAAAAGGCAAAGGAAGAGCAAAGGAGTAGTGGGCAGCGGAGGGAGGTGGCCTGTGTTGTCTTCCCAGACAGTCAGTACCACAAGCATGTGGAAGATGACTGTCACGTCTCTCTCTGCTCTGGGAAAAATGGGCTCATGAAGAAAGAAAAGTGTAAGGGAGTTGTGTGCTAGAAGATACACTTTAATGCAAACTGTGTTTCCTAATTTGATAAACGAAACTATATAAATACATTAGCAAGTTTTATCTAATAGAATATATAGCTTCTAAAATGCAGAAAAGCTAATTTATAGACATTTTTGTTAAAAGACATATATCAAAGACTGGTATCTTATTCGGGCATATATATTTGGGAAAATCCAATTCAAGCTGTATTGTTCCATTGTACAGACCTTTCTAGGACAGAATCTAATGTGAGAATCAAGTCTGCTTAGGTTCAACCTGAATTATTACTAAGGATGATAAATATAGGCAATTATTCAGTTATTTTACTGCATTTCAATCAGTTCTTAGAAAATGTCAATCAATTATCAGCATATGAGTTCTAGAAAATCTTTAACACATATTAGGAAAAATGCAAAGACTACGGGATGGAAACTCATTCGTGTGAGATGAGTGCACATGCTTAACCTGCTGTAAGGGGCTCTGTGTGCTCTTGGCAACTAGTTAGGTTCTGAACNTGTAAAATCAATAAATGTTGCAGTCACAATAGCTATTTAAGTCCCATGAAATTAGTAAGAATTCTAAATTAAGTGAGAGCAAGCCATGACGCACTTTCAGATGCACACACATCTCAGCAACTGTGCCAATTCCATCAGAGTGAACTTCTCCCTGAGACTATACTGATATAAAAACCAAACACTTAGATTGATTTATTACATGTTATGGCCCTAAATTTTTCTCAGTGGTAATAGGTCTGTGAAAGCACAAAGGAAATCACCAAGGAAAGATCATTTTCTATAGAAATATCTTACTTTCTTGAACAAGGATATGAAAGTTTAAGACCTGGCATTTTCTGTTGCTCTGGGCTAGCATGTTTGTCAAAAGAGCACTCCCTGGCGCCAGCAAGAGCACCACAGAAGTGCACAATTCACAATTCTAAAAGCAGCTTTCATGTAGTCATGAGTATTAGTAATAAACTTTAATATTCAAGGAATTATAGTGTGCTGTTAGACTATTACACAAAATCATAAATGTCTTACTATACAAGATAACTAGACATAGTAGCTGTTAAAGTATTTATGTATTTATTTTGTGTGTATGAGTATANGTGTACACATACCACAGCACGTGTGTGGAGGCCAAAGGAGAACCCTCATGTATCTGTTCTCTCCTGACAAGTTGTGGGATCTGGGGACCAAAGTTAGGCTGTGTGCTGGGCCCTCTGCAATCTGACAAACTACCTTATATATAGCCTTTTTCAGTAACTGCAACTGCTCTACGGAATTATGTTTGGTTTTGAATATGCATTTCAGAAATGCCTACAAGTTTTAAGTAACTTGCCTTGGAAATCTGAAAACAGCTGTGAAAGTTTCTGAAGAGTGGGACTTGTATGCCTATACTCAGTTTAGTGGCAATAAGCTGAGAAGATGAAAGGCAAGGTTACTGTCCACAAATACGTGTGCAGTTCCCCTTTTCTCTGGGTGGGGATATCTTTGGATGTCGTGTTCTCTACACTTACCATGGTAGGGTTTCGGGCAATGCTGACCCTCATATCTACCCTGTCCTCAGGGGCAATGCTATCTTCATTACACAGTATTTTAAGCTATACAGGAAGAAGGTAGAATGGGATACCAAGTATAATTACNCCTTATAGAAGTGAGTGGGGTTTGTGACACATATTTAAATTCTTTATTTTTTTAATCTATTTTTATTATTTTATTTTTTAAATTTTTATTCCTAACATGCTTAGTAATATTTATCTTAAAAGAGTGATAAAAAGACAGAGTTGTAAATGGGTTAACAGCTAAGCAACAGGTTCCCTGGGGGTAACCGTGAAAAGCTAAAGGGGGCTTTCTGAACAAAGAAATAACGGGGTTATTATTCTAAACAGAGGTCTTAGGAGCTAGTGATAAAGGATAAAGAGGCCCTGAACCTGAAGCTGCAGAGAGGAAGCAGACTGGCTGGGAACTGTTGAGGAGACCTGTGGCAAAAGTGAGTGAGAGTTCTGACACAAGCTTTCAAAACCAAAACCCACCAAGTACCTTGCGACACGGGATCTACAGCAACCAATGATTTTAAAAGATGCCAAAGGACTCGCGCTAGAAATGACAAAGCTGTCTACACATCAAGAGGACCAATGGCTAGGGGGATGGTTAGACCAAGCTGTAGGGATCATAAGAAGAGTGACAAAGGACACAAAGTCGTGCTTACAGCTACAGTTTTAAGTTACACATGAAAACTTAATTCACATCAACAGTGCACAACTGAATCCAGTGAAGTCACTTTTCCAAAGGGTTGTCACACCAAAACCCCGAGGTCAAATGTGCAAGAAAGAACTGGATAGTGGTGTCAATATTTTTGGCACATGGTGCCTATATTAAAAACAAACAAAGGTTTTCTTAAAAAAATTTTTTTAGGCTTTAAAATATTTGTGTATTACGGTGTGTATTCTTGTCTGGATGTACATGTATGTTCATGCTGGTGAGCACGTGCATNCACGTGTGAGGTCAGAGCTTGATTTTGGCTGCCTTCCTTACTATTCTCCACTTTACTTTTTGAGACAGGGTCTCTCACTGAACCTGGAGCGCGTCGATTCAGGTCAGCCGGTTCAGCAGCGAGCTTCGGGGTCTGCTTGTCTCTCACCCACTCACATGTTGGAGGGACAGATGTTGCCACACCTGGCTTCTATTTGGGTGCTGTGGTTCAAACTCAGGTCCTTATGCTTGCTCAGCGGGCACTTTGCTGACTGATACAGCTTTCCAGCCCAGAGCTTTGTTTTCACATGGAATAATTATATGAATTTAAATAGTAGATTTTATTATTGTGTTTCTCATACTTCTTTTTATTCCTTGCTAAACATTTTGGAGATGTGGTAGTAGTTTAATACAAAAGTATAGGGCCTATTATGTCTTCAGTTGCAGAAGCAAGATTATAAGATTCCTGTTCATGCCTCTAACATGTCAATCCAAACACTGCTTCCCTCATGGCATAATAAATTACAAAAGTACAGTTTAACAGTTGTCTATGAGCATTTATTATCAGGCATATGACACTATGAGTAAGCACAGTTATTGATATTTTCTCTGTCAGTGACCAAAATATTTACACATTTAATAAAGTAGAAAAACCTTTTAAAAATTAATATGGTATTTTTCATGAACTGCCAATTCAACTGGAACACTGAATAGTAGAAATAACAAAAGATTTGTTCTTAGGGTTGATTAAAAATTTATATCAGAGCATTCAAGTAAAGTTATTTTCTGTGTTCTGATTTAATGAATCATGTGAGTTGTATCTGGTTGGGTAACACAGATTCTGGTTCACTGAAGCCTACTTAATCCTGCCCACACACCTGGGGACAGTGAAAGCACATGTCAGACCAAAGTCACAGCAAAGAAAGAGAATGGGGCTGCAGACGCCCTGGGTGACCTGTGAGCACCCCTAAGTTTTCAATTGCCTAAGGCTTCAACGAGCTAACAAACACCCAGCTGCAACAGTAATGCAGTAAGGAATGATCTCAAAAGAGTCTTCCAATTCATGCTGAAAAACACTACACCTAATAAATGCCTTTAACCCTTTTGAAATACAGCCTAGAAACCACCAGTGGTTTCCTAAAAGGTGAGTGAGTTTTAAATGTTTTATGTATACTTGTGTAGTGTTTACTTTAGCTTCTTTAAACTTGTTAGATTTTAAAATGTACATTTAGAAAATAAAAGTTATCCATTACTATTAAAGACAAACTATGTCAAAAAATGAAATATATGTAAAAACACAGATATAAAACAATGGCGCTCATTCAGTCTTAGGAGAACAGACATTAACAATGAAATGTAAGAGACTGTTGCATAAACCTTGCACACAGATGTTCTCTAACAAAAGATAAACAATATTTATGAGGACTAGGTGTTCTTAAGATGGGAGAGATACAAAGAAGCAATTACAGCATCTCAAAATATAGAAACGATATTCTCCAAGGCAATGTATAAACCAATGACTGTTCTCCCTAACCAAACTGTTCTCTTAGAGACAGAATCTGAAAGAGTACTTACAATGTCAGCAACACCACAGCGATTAAAGTCCATTCCACGGGCTTGTGTATAATGTTTCGATTTGATAATCTGAAAGACATCAATATTTACCTTCCAATTTTAGTTCTTGATAAGAATTATGATTTAATGTGTCAAAGAGGTTGGTCTGTCTGTCTTTCTTTCTTTCTTTTTCTTTCTCTCTCTCTCTCTCTCTCTCTCTTGTAAGATGAACTTCTAACCAGTCTTATTAATAAACACGCGGAACAAGAAATAAGGGTGAAAATCTGACAGAGATCAGAGGAATTAGGAGCAAGCCACCACTCACCAACGCTGCCTCTACTTCCCCGGAGCGAAGCGGAGCAAAGAGAGAGACTTCCGGTCTAACCTGGCTTTTTATACCTGTCTATCTGTTAACTAATTTCCCATCTTCCCAAGCTACATCACTTCCTGTCTTGTCTGCATGGACCTTCAGAACTCTAAGGCTGATGCTGGGATTAAAGGCGTGTGCCACCACCTCCTACTGCTAGTTCCCCATGTGACCTTGGAGTCACAGAGAACCAAATGGATTAAGGGCGTGTGCTAACTTGCATGGCTATTGTTTACTACTGGTGGCTGGCGGCCCCATTTTTCCTCTGACCCTCAGATAAGTTTTATTAGGAAACACAGATAAATTATCACCACACTCTCTCTCTTTTCGGTTTTTCGAGACAAGAGTTTTTCTGTATAATCCTGGCTGTCCTGGAACTTGCTCTATAGACCAGGCTGGCCTCGAACTCACAGAAATCCGCCTGCCTCTGCCTCCTGAGTGCTGGGATTAAAGGCGCGCACCACCATTGCCCAGCTAAGAGGTAGTTCTAAATACCTGTTCTATTTCACAGGGTAAGGTCAGTGGTGTGATAATGCAGTTGTTATTTGGGGTCTGATGCTGACAATGTGCCATCCCAGCTCTAACAGCCCAAGCTTACTTCGCTTCTGAGACCAGCTGCAGATAGTAACAATCTCAACAGGAAGCATTCCAGCCCCACTCTCACACAGTTACAGCAACAGTATTATTAGACAGAACAGGATTATGAGAATCACAAGGGAAATGAGATCACATTTATTAAAATAGACGCAGATGTCCATGGTCCATATCATCACCCACTGAAGCTAACAAGGTAAGTGGCTCTGACCCTAGTTTTACCTAATACTCTAGCACTTTTGGCCTGTGCTTGGTTGACAGCAGGCAACTAAGGGATGCCATAATTTACAGAATATGAGTGCTAGCTCACCAAATTGTAAGAACAGGTCTTTGCTAGAGGAAATTTAAGTTTTGGTAATACTTAATAATTTGGAATATGAGTACCTTACATCTATATATAAACTTAAAATTCTTTCATTTACATATAATGACCTATGGAAACCTTTAACAAAATATTGTTTATAATAAAGGAAATAAATTGTAGCATATTTAGAGTATTAAACAACCATTAATATGAATGACCTAGAATTATATATGCTAGATAATCATTTTGTGAATGAAACCAAATATGGCATGACATCATTTTCATTAATCAAGAATGGGCAAGACTAGGCACTGTTTGTAGGCATGTGCAGATGGCACAAAAGTGAAAACCAAAGACCAGACGGACACATGCACTTCACAGTACAAGGTGCTCATACTGCCTTCCTCAAAGCACCTCTCTGGAGACAAATGTCCCTGCCCACCCCTGCCCTCAGCCTAATATTCTCAACTTTCTTGCATTTCCCTTTCTTTTTCACACCTCATATTACCTCCTAACATATTCTTACTTTCTCCTGCCTGAGAAGAAATCTCTGCATTCTTTACCTGTTTATTCCAGGAGCCCAGAACAAGTAGCGTACAGTCTTTACTTAATATCTGAGGGAAACTTTAGAAAATTTAAAACCTATTAGTTTGTTTTATCAATCTGGATTTTGTCTACAGTTTAGAATGTTTTTCAAAATTAATAAAAAGTCTAGCTATAAAAAGGTAGTACAGGCCAGGCGGTGGTGGCGCACGCCTTTAATCCCAGCACTTGGGAGGCAGAGGCACGCAGATCTCTGTGAGTTCGAGGCCAGCCTGGGCTACCGAGTAAGTTTCAGTAAAGGCGCCATAGCTACAGTACAGTATAACAGTCAGCTAACGTGGATATTAGCCCAGCTCTGTCACTTACTGGTATTACAGACTCCAATACCTACTAATAATATAAAATGTTTAGCTGGGTGTGGTAGTGCACGCCTTTGATCCCAACACTGGAGAGGCAGAAGCAGGGGAATCTCTCTAAGTTTAAGGCTAGCCTGGTCTATAGAGCTATTACAAGTCCAGCCAGGGATATATATATAGAGAGAGTCCCTATCTCAAAAACAACAAAAACAAAATAAACCAAACTTTGAAGAACTGGTACAGAAAGCTTAACAGAACTACTTTTTCTTGCGGACTTCTACAAAGATCAAGTGTCCAAAAGGCACATGCTGCCAGACTCTCCTCCTGTCACCCACCAGCCAGCTCTGATACAACTGAGCAGAGCGGTCCCTCCATGGACAGTCTCTACCTGGTCCCCTTCTCCCTGACATCACTGCAAACCTCCTGACCCTGACTGAGCACCCTGGGCTCTTCTCTGCAAACACTCCCTTTTGGTGATTTTATCCTATCTTACAGCACCAAGACAACTAAGGGCTGACACTCGCAAACCTTCCAGCTCTAGTCTGGACCTCTTTCCTGAATTCCAGTTTCTGTATCGGATGGTCTACTTGGCACATGTGTCATGCATGCACACACATTCCTCATGTCCTGGCAGGGGTACGTTGTTCTATTCCCACCCCCCCTTTCTTGGCTCTTCACACAGATTTTTCTCCTCTTGCCATTGCTCACCTTCTCAGGCTTATAAGNATCCTAAATGTTCAATGACTATGTCAGGCTCACTCTTGTTTTCAGGTTTTGTTTTTAATTTTATTTTATGTGTATGGTGTTTTTCCTGTATGTGCGTCTATGCACCATGTGCATGCAGTGCCCAAAGGGGCCAGAAGAGGGCGCCAGATCCCTTGGAACTGGAGTTACAGATAGTTGAGGGTGTTAAGAACTGAACTCAGGTCCTCCAGAAAAACAGCCACTGCTCTTAACCACTGAGCCATCTCTCCAGCTCCATTTCCAGGTTTCTTAATTTTTTTATTTTTCAGTGTGTGCCTGTGATGTGTTGAGTATGTGTGCCACGGTACACGTAGATGGAGGAGGTCTGAGAACAACTCGGTGGAGTTGGTTCACTTCTTCCACCTCTATGTGGGTTTAGGGGATCNGNTCTACGTCAACAGGTGTGNGCAAGTGCCTGTTTACCTGCTGAGCCACCTTGATAGCCGTTTTCAGGCTGTTCTGTCTGATGATTTCACCCAGAAACAGCGTGTCCCTGACCTCCCNTTAGCCCTTTATTCAAATGTACCTCTCACTGCTGTCTCCCCGCCCTCCAGATGATCTAAAGTTGAAACCTTCCCACTCTTCAGTTACCACCCTGTTCCCAGCTTCTTAGAAGAAATGGAGAACATACTGGAAAGGTGAACACAGTATTGGCTCATAATAGTACACGACACTGAAACATACATACAGCCCTCTGGCAGGATGATGTGCCATGAGAGAAGGGCTTTTCTGTTCACTGTCCTCTTGCAGCAAATAAAATGGAACTCAGCACATAACCACGAAGAACTGAAAGAGTAGGATAAGTGTGGACATAAAAATGACAAGACAGTGTAGCACAGCCTCTCCTGTTTGGATGGGGTTTTTTGTTTTTGGGTTTCTTTTTTTTTTAAAAGATGGTTCTCACTACATAACCCTGGGCTGGCCTGGAAATTACACAGAGTAGCCTGCCTCTGCCTCTGAGTATCTGGATTAAAGATGTGCACCATCAGGCCTAAAATTCTGGTTTTTGGTTTTTATTGTGTTGTTAAACCTCTCAGTTAACATATATTTAAGATTTCATGAGTTCATTTTGTCATTCAGGAAAAAAAATGTAGCACGTGTAATTTATACCACTGTTCCAGGTACTGGGGCAATACAAATAAGAGGCTCTTAGTTACCTTTCCATTGCCATGACAAAGCACCACGACCACGACCAAGGCAACTTACAGAGAAGTTTAATGAGGCTTGCAACTTCTGAGGGTGAGGCCATGACCACCATGGCAGGGAGCATGGCAACAACCAGGCACGCATGGCACTGGAGCAGGAGCTGGGAGCTTACATCTGATCATAAGTGGAGAGAGGGAGAGAGGGAGGGAGAGAGAGAGAGAGGGAGAGGAGAGAGGGATATATCTGGGGAGAGAGGGAGAGGGAGGAGGGAGAGGGGAGGAGGGAGAGGGAGGAGGGAGAGGAAGGAGGGAGCACTCCAAAGCCCACAAC
>LZPO01008103.1:5612-30877 GCA_001675575.1 Neotoma lepida | reverse complement strand
AGAGGGAGAGAGGGAGGGAGAGACGAAGAGGGGGAGAGAGAGAGAGAGAGCGAGAGAGAGCAAGAGCACCAACTAGGAATGGCCTGGGCTTTTGAAACCTCAAAGCCCACCCTAGTGACACACTTCCTCCAACAAGGGCACACCTCCTAATCCTTCCTTAAAAGTTCCAACAACTGGAGACCAAATATTCAAACATATGAGCCTCTAGGGGTCATTCTCATTCAAACCACCAGAAATGTTGCTTTTATCTTGCAGTATTTCTATTACATTAGCAGAATAACAAAGTTCTACTTGTTTTCATATTGCTGATCCAAAAAGTCTCTAGCATACATGCTAAATAAGTATATTTACTATTGTCTAACTAATACTTAAAAAAACCAAAAGGGGCTGGAGGAGCGGCTCAGGGTTTACAAACACTGGCTGTTCTTTCCAGAGGACCTGGGTTCAATTCCCAACACACATGTCATGTGGCTCACAACCATCTCTAACTCCAGTTCCAGGGGGTCCAATCCCCTCTTTTGGCCTCCCTGGGTATTAGGCACATGTTATTTAAAATTTATATACATTTAGAAAAAAGCCTTGATTCATCATAGATGCAATTTAAAGAGGATTTTAATGGCAGAATAGAATGGGATTGTAATTCATATCTGCTCAGACAAGAATCTTGACCAGCTGGCTGAAGCCTGTTCTGTGCTGTGACAGGTAAAACAGTGGGGATGGTGGGCAGCTCTCTACTCAGGCGTAAAGGTTCTTCAGAAAGCCCTAAACAGGCTCTCAACTACACGCTGGAATCACCTGGGGCCTTTTAAGCTATCCTACTGTCTGAGCAGAACCCTGACTAATCAAAGGAGACCTGGTCTCCAGGGGCCAAGCCACACATTTGTAGCTGTTAGATGGCTGCTCTACAAGTTCTTAGTACTGGCGATCATATCAAAGAGAAAAACACAGTTATTTACGTCAACTCTTACCCACGGTCAGTATTCACTGAAAGGAGTTCCCCATACTAGTCACTGTCAGCAATGGGGCATCTTTACAGAAGAAACAGACTACAGAGTCACACTTTCTTATTAGACGCTGGGGACTCCTCGTCCCTGGGAGCGCCTGACATTTCTTTGAAGGCAGTCAGGGAAATTTAAGAGCTACAGACTCTGACCCACAGGCCTTAGAAGAAAGACTTTTAAAAGTAACTTACTAATACCAAATTCTGTCTTGGAAGAGGATTCTGTAGTATCCCCTACCAAGATAATGTTTACTTTTCGGCTTGTTTTCACAGATGTCTTTATTAGAGAAAGCAAAAACTAAGCCCTGAATACTATTTATTATTCGGACAACAAGCAATTCCCGACCAACCATGTTTCACTTTCACAGCCCCATATTTACGACCACCCCTACTAACATGGATAATTTTGAAGTCAACAGCATCATTTCATCGTCTTTAGCTTATTGTGAATAATGAAAAAAGTAACTGGAAGGGATCTGGTTACCAAATAGGGATGACAGAAAAAGTGGCGAAGTAAGTTTGTACATTAAACTGGACAATTCAAAGTCTCTGCATCTGTGTAGTCTGTGCATTAGGTCTGAAGAACCATGTGTCTCCTGTCCTGGCTAGCTCAGGTGTCAGAAGAATGAAGCTTGATGGGTAACAGAAGTTACATAGTATATTCCTTACAAAATCTACAGTAATCCTATTAGGCTCTTTGGGGTTTTTTAGTTTTGGTGAAATTACTGGTTCTCAACCTAATACCCTTGGAAGTACTCAAGTAAACCCCGGCTGCTCCTTTGATATGTGTGTGAGGAAACCAGACAGGCTTGGACTGGACACCAGGAAAGCTGCCAGTTCAGGGAATGGAAACTGTAATACAATTCAAATGACTTAAGGGGTTTTTGTGTGTTCTAAGAGGTCAACCCTAGCCTTATGCATGCCAACCACATACTCTACTGCTGAACCACACTCCCAGGCCACACAGGAGACTTACATCAGTTCTTCATGAGGTGTTCCTGAAATAGCATCCTCACCACCTGTGAGACAACTTCCTACCACAAGATTGCAGAACGACCTCTGTGGTCCTTTCCTAAAGTTCATTTAAGACATGGTAGAATAGAGTGACTGCCGACCCTGACATGGCAGTGCTGACCCTGATGCAGCAGGGCCACAGACAGCAGAACTGAAAGTTTTCATCAAAGGTTCTAGAGAGGACAGGGATGCAGCTTAGTGGTAGAGCGTATGTTCATCATGCGTCAGGCGTTGGGTTCCACCCCCATGTCCCCCTAAACATGTGCACACACACATGCACATGCCCACAAATGTGCACACATACCTATTGCGAATTTCTTGGCGTGGGGATTGAACCCACGGCCTTGTACACAATAGATATGTGCTCTAATCCTGAGCTACACCCCTAGCCCCTGAAAGAAGTCTTCATTGACTAGTTCAGAAGCAAAGGGCCAGACAGAAAATCAAGTACTGCGGTCACTGACCTTCTATAGCAAAACAAGGGATCTTGTCTGAACCACAGATAGACTGTTGTAAAAACCCAAGTCTGCACTGCCTTCTATGACCAATGACCTTTCTCTGCACTGCCTTCTATGACCAATGACCTTTCTCTGCACTGCCTTCTATGACCAATGACCTTTNCTGCACTGCCTTCTATGACCAATGACCTTTCTCTGCACTGCCTTCTATGACCAATGACCTTTCTCTGCACTGCCTTCTATGACCAATGACCTTTCATCTGCCAGAGAAGAGGCAGCACAGGTTCTACAGGTAGGCTTGAGATCAACCCAATGACTGGTTACATGAGTCAAGAGAGGTTATCTTATTTCTTACCTGCCACCTGTGATGACACCATTGTTTTTAGAAATTAAATAACTTGGCAAAGCCCAGCATGTGATGAGAGCTGGCTTCACATGTTGACATCAATCAGACATTATTAGCAGTGCCGCTTCCAAAGGCTAACAGTGGTTCCAACACCAAAACCCACATTTCCATGGCACGTACAATAATAATGGAGCGATCCTATAGTTAGTTTAAAAATACAATTCAAATGATATCAATAGTCCCAAAGGAGTAAGAAATGCTACCTGTCAGATAGCACAGTGTGACTAAAGTGTCACATTTCATTATTTTAACTGAAATACCAACTTGATGTCATCAAATGCTGGACAAGTTCTTACTGGCAGTACTTTTATAATTAATAGCAATGGTCTAGTAAGGGAGTAATTCACACTTAAGAGACATAATTTTGGCCCTACAGTGAAAAGACAAAAAGGTTCTTAGACATAGAGGGAAAAGTAGTGTTTGGTGGTGTTTGGATCGGAACTCATTCATGCTAGGCGAGTGCTCTACAAGTGAGCTACAAGGTCCCCCTCTGAGAGGACTTATTCCTAGAGCTCTTCTGAAGTGATATCACCAGTTTGCTCAGAACAATGATATACCCATTGTCTGAAGGAAGTGCACGGGAAGTCCTTACAAACCAGTGAAACCGTCACTATGACACTCACTCCCTGAGAAGTCAGAACAAATCCGCAATTTCAATGTTTCCACACTGTTGACCTCTACCCAAACTTTACCATCACTATAAGAAGTTCTTTTTTCCCTTTTGGATGNATGGTTCTAGTAGAGACGTAAGATGGAAAGCGTCTGTTTCCATTATGAGTAGGGGTACAAAAAAATCAAGTTTGGTAATATTTGGCCTGGACCCTTATTTCACAAAGCACTCAGTCTTCAAAGGGCCTGTGCCAATCTGAAGACTAGTTTAGCATCCCTGAAGTTTTGTGATCAGTGATCTTTAAGTTGTATTGTCTCTGAGACAGGTGACAATCATAACAATCAATAAACCACATTATTCAGGTTTATTTTTAAACACTCACTTTCAGCTATGGACACCCCAGTGAGACTGTTCTCATATGCAGGTTTTATCAATCAGAAAACTCGCAACTGCTCCACTTTCCAAGGTAAAAATCTCTGCTCTCTTTCTTTGTAGTTCTCAGTACTTCAAGTGTCTTCACACAATTCAGTGTTAAATTACTCACTGCGCTCAACATATGTTCTCACAGGTGAGGCCCTCCTTGAGGATCAGCATTGCTTCTTCTGTACCGACGGGCTTACCAGAGCTGCTCATCAGGCACATTTACCATTTCACTAAATTGTTAGCAGCTTTGTGTCATAGATCACACATTTTCCTTTTGTGTGTATATGTGTGGGGGAGGTTGGAGGACATGGGTTTAGTGCCTCAGCTCTCTTCCACCATTTCTAAGTCAGAGTCTCCCTCTGGCCTAGAACTTGCCAAGCAGCCTAGGTTAGATGGCCAGCAGGCCAAAGGGCCTGTCTCCACCTCCTCAATGCTGAGATTATTGGCACACACAACCATGCTAGCTTTTTCATTTTTTTTTTTTTTAACTTGGCTTTTGGGGACTTGTGGCGGTTTGAATAGGCATGGCCCCCATAGACTCATGTGTCTGAATGCTTGGCCCACGGGAAATGGAACTGTTAAGAGGTGTGGCCTTGTTGGAGTAGGTGTGGCCTTGTTAAAGAAGTATGTCACTGTGGAGGTGGGCTTTGAGGTCTTATATGCTCAAGCTAGGCCTAGTGGGACAGTCCCTTTCTGCTGCCTGCAGGTCAAAATGTAGAACTCTCAGCTACCTCTCAGCACCATGTCTGCCTGCACGCTGCCATGTTTACCGCCATGATAATATGGACTAAACCTCTGAACTGCAAGCTCCAATGAAATGTTTTCCTTCGTAAGAGTTGCCATGGTTGTGGTGTCTCTTTACAGTGATAGAAACCCTAAGACAAGACTGAAGTTAGGTCATTTCGCTTACGAGGCTGGCATTCTACTGACAGAATACTATCTCTCTATCCTGTAATTTTTCCTCCTAAATGCAGTTTACTTTATAAGCAAACTACTCAAAGTAAAATACGTCAAAATTTGAGCCAATAAGGAGTTGTATTCAATAGAAAACAACAAGTAATGTTTAGAGAAGGAGAAAACAGCACTGAGTTTACAACATAGGTCCACAAAGGCAAAGCACATCTTAGCCTACCTATGGACTGTGCAAGAGTCAATATGGTCAAAATAACAGAGAAGGAAAAAATTACAACATTAACACTAACCTGAAAGTCTGAACAAGGTTTTTAAGTTCAGAGTAAATATCACTGATTGTAATCTGAAGAGGACCCAAAAGTCCAGGCAATCTGAAAAGAAACAAAAACATCACACATTATTTAAAGCTATTTTGGTGGGCATGCCTGCTTCTAGGGTTTCCATGGCCACTAGTGACACTGAGCTAGAAGTGAAAGTTACGCTACATTATGACTAGGGAGAGGTCAAGGGGCGTTATACTAACTCCAGCTCTGCGTCTGTGCTACGGAGTGTAGAGCCCTGTAATGCAAAACCACTCTGGCTGCTGCCTCTACCTCTTTCTGTCCCTGTTTTCTTACCTGAAAAGCAACCTGTCATCACCTTTAATTCCATAGTTTTACTATGAAAGCCTTATCCTCTGAATAATCATATAAACACTATTCCAACAAACACAAGAAGATGCCTGTATAAATATTTTAGTGAAGATAATCATCTAAATCAATAGGTGATTTAGATGATAGATACATTTAGTAACTCATTTAAAAAAACTTTAAAATAGTACAGATTAATGTTTTTGAAAATGTAAAATGGTAAATGTTGGGCAAAAATGCATATACCATATAACACATTTGAAATAAAAATACACGATGCTTATTATACACAAAATATATTTCATTTCTTCTAGAGTTTTTTTTTTAATAGCAGGAAAGCAAAGGAATGAATATGTACACCATATACAGCACATGGAGATGTAGCCTTGCCTGCCCTCAAACTTTCTATGTAGTTAAAGATAGCCTTTAACTCCTCCTGCTGCTTCCCTTCCCAAGTGCTGGGTCACAGGCATGCTGGGCACCTGGCTCAGATCCCATCTTTTAATATTCTGTTATGTTTGCCTCATTTTTCTGCCCCTTGTTCCATTCCCAGAAGTACTTTAAAGCAGATTCTTGACATTATGTCATTGGACCCTTATTTGTACTCATATCTCTAAATATAAATGTATTTTTTTATGCAACCACAATAACATCACCATACCTAACCATTAATTTTTTCTGGTGTTTAAAAAACAAAAAAGGTCAGCCCAGAAAAATGGCATTTCAAAGCCCTTCTCCCAATCCTCTGGCTCTTCAAGTCTTTCTGTTTCCTCTTCCACAATATCCCCTCAGCCTGGGAGGTGGAGGGTGTTGTATAAATGTCTTGTTTAGGGCTCAGCACTCAACCATCACTTCCATTAGCTAAAACATCTAGGAAATTATTTCCAATGAAATCTCTATCTTCTAACTATGTACCTAAATGATAATCCATTCCAACATTCAAAAATGGTATAACCAAAGTTAAGTTTGATACTGTCTTGCATTGTATCAGATAGGTGGTGACTTACACTGAATTATTTCACAGATACAAATGGACAAGCATAAATATTAGCTTAAAAAAACAAAANAACAGGGCTGGGGAGACAGCTCAGTCAGTAACATGTTTCCTACCTAAGCATGAGGACCTGTGGGAGGAGACAGGTCTATCCTGGGGGCTCAATGGCCAGCTACTGTAGCCTGTCAGTAATCCCCAGGTCCCAACGAGATCCTAGCTCAAGGAACAAGGTGGATGGCTCTTTGAGAACAATATCCGAGGTTGGCTTCTGGCCTCCATGCCCACCATACATGGACCTGCGTGCATATGAACACATACATCGATTCTGTACACACACATACACCACACACACACACACACACACACACACACACACACACACACGGCAGAATAAAAGACATATATGCAGAGCCTAAAATATGGACATGCTCAATAAATATGAATTTAAACATTTATTCAAAGGTAAAAACTAAGAATAGTTCTTCTTTATGGTCACTTTTTTTTAGATTGAACCAAATCAAGACACAACGCCATGTCAGGCATGGTGGCACTTCCTTAATCCCAGCACTCACAGGCAGAGACCGAGGCAAGTAGATCTCTGTGAGTTAGTGCTAGCCTGGTCTACATAGTGAGTTTCAGGTCGACTAGAGTGAGACTGTTTCCAAAAGACCACAAACCTAACCAACCAACCAACCAACCAACCAACCAACCAACCAACCAACCAACCAACCAAACAACGATCCCAATGCTAATCAAAAAGGATTTTAGGTGTGGCTTAGAAATATGTATTTTTAAAGTAAAATAGTTGTACTTCTCATCATATCACCAGTAGTATTTTATATCTTGGCTGCTCAAAAATATTATGCTTCCAGAAAATGTTTTTCTTCTTTTCAAAATACTACAAAACTAAAACTTCTCTGTATTTTCAACTCCTTAAATGGTGATTGATATACTTCATGTTTTCTTGCTAAAAGAAGAAAATGCAGGTTTAAAAGTCCAAGGTAGATCTTATACCTCTGGAAAAAAGATTTGGAAACCTTTTTGTTTTAAAAAACAGAAACAAGAACAATTTTTAAGTGTTATTTGTGACTGGGCTAATTTTAAGAACAATCCTTTCCATCACAGGACGCTTCAAGCCAAAGTGCATGTTGAACTGACTGAAACTCATGTTCTCGAGTGGGAAGTGGGCCTGTGAACATGCAGACAGGCTGTGGCCATGTCCAGTGACGTGACTGTTCACCGAGCTGAGCTTGCTCCAACAGCTCTCCCTCTTTGCTGGCTTAGGTTGACATGGGATATTTTATATTTCTACTCTATGGTCTCAGTTTCCCCCTTTTTGATATCCTTGTGTCGTCCACAAAAAGAATTTAGTACTGAAAAATATCTGAAAAGATACAATCTTAAAATGGGAAAATTTCAAATGAGGAAATTCACACAAGCTTTTCATATCATCTTTAAAAAAATTTATAAATTACAAACTCATGAAAACATTCAGTTAATTTAAACCTCTTACCAAGTCAGAATGACACATCCATACTTACACTTTGCTCAATTTTTCAAGAACAATCCGTTTTCTAATCTGGTTCTGGGAACTTGAATCAATCAGTGGGAAGCTGGGATCACGCTGAAACATATTCTTAAACAAAACAAACAGAAAAATAAATTGGTATCTTTTTCTTTTTATNAGTAGAGCAATAACATTAAACAGAAAAGTTCATTCCTCTAGTATAGAAACAGACTTAAGAATTAAAACATTTAAACTTGAGTATCAGCTTAGTCATTACCAGGCTGATGAATCTGGCCTGGTCCATCGGCCCTCTTTTGAGGGTAGGTGTCTCTGTAAAATGCTAAACTCCATATAAATGTACATTTAAGGACTAACATCACCAATTACTAGAACTTGTGGGAAAGTCCTGTTTTTAGAAAACATCATTCAAATGAACTAGGAATAAGAAAATTGAAAAGAAAAACAAAACAAAATAAACCCACTTCTCATTTTTTTGAATGCATCACAGAACTAGCATAGTAGTAAAGAATTTGGGTTGAGACCCTGGAGAGGGTAACTCAGGAGAGTGCACGAGCTAATCCTGGAAGAGGCAATTTTTTTTTTTTCTCACAGAAACCTAAGAGTTTTTCTAACAGAAATGACAGATCAGGGCATGCCAAAAAAGGAGGGTTATGGGTATTGCTCACCAAATGGAGGTGAAGACTTGGAAGCAGCCCATTTTAGAAGGAGGACAGAATAGGAGAAAGACTGACTCTTGAGGACTGTTGCCATCACTCAGTCACCTCAACTCCTGATCAGGTTATAATGATGTGGGGTTACTGGAAATCTTATGAGAATTGAACAGCTTCATCCAAGAGGTAGCAATATCCTGCATCTCAGGTAAGGGTCTCCTATATGCATCAGACTGGCTCAAACTCAAGATCCTCCCGCCTTAGCCTTCCAAACACTGGGATTACAGGCATGTATCACTAAGCTCAGTTTGCAACATTTTAATATACAATGTTTGATATCTAATAAAATAAGACAATATAATAAAAATCAGGAGCATTAGCCCATCAAAGCCAAACTCACAGGGATTCAGATAATGAAATTATATTACTGTTAAATGATATACTGTATAAGCTACATAAAGTTAACATCTTCAAAGAAAAATGACAGTTGAAAATTCTAGCAGGCAACTGGAACTATATGAAAGAGCCAACAGACACTCCAGAACTGAGCAACACAGCATTTAAAAGCACTCATCGGGCAGTGGACAGCAGAGCCACGTTCTTCCAGGTGACTTCATAACCAGTGACCACCATGAAGCACAAGACCTGCGGCTAGCAGTCATGGCAGCTGGGCCTCTGACAGTGGCGAGGGAATGTGAACATTTCCTCATAGGACTATACCAGAGATTCTGGCCACCACTTACTTCCCTCTGGCCTCCCAGCTGCCTGTGGGCTTGGTGCTAGAGCACAGAAGAGGTAGAAGGCTGGCTGTTGTTGGGAGCAGCCTAAGCAATCATCACCCAGTGCTGGGGGACTTTCCAGCGATGNAGCCATGGCTAGTGGCTAGCTAGGGATCTTAGCTTGCTCAGTCTTACAAAGCTGAACCTGGATGGACTTTCCTTAGATTGTTGGTCCCTATTCAAGGTGAAGAGACATTTCTTTTCCCTCAGGAAAGTCACATAAAAGGTAGGCTCAGAGCTCATGGGACATAGCCCTGACTACACTACTTATGCAATGGCAATCTCCTCAGTAATGAAAGAATGAACTACAGGGATACACAACAGCACAAATATGTAAAAACCAAACCAATTCTATGAAACAAATTCTATAGCAAAGAATACAGACTGTTCAAACTGGCAAAAGTAATCTCTATCATATAATAGTAATTCTGGAAGAGGCAATGGTCAGGAGCAGACACTAATGCCATCTAGTTTCTGTAAGACGAATCTTATACGGTCTTATTAATTAAAAACCCGGGGCCAGATATTAGGGTAAATTCTGAAAGATCAGAGAGACAGAACAAGCCACAGCCAACCTCACTTCACCAACTCCTCAGGTGATCTTGTTTCCTCAGACTGCAGGCTTCTGAGTCCTCACTCGAATGAATCTCAGCTGAACTGCTGCTCAAAGCCTGAAAGCTTAAAAAGCCAAAAAGTCTCTGGTCCTCACACCTTATATACCTTCCTGCTTCCTGCCATCACTTCCTGGGATTAAAGGCGTGTGTCCTTCCCAAAGACATGGGATCTCAAGTGTTGGGATTAGAGCTGTGTGCCANCACACTTGGCTCTGTTCCCAGTGTGGCCTTGAACTCACAGAGATCTAGATGGATCTCTGCCTCCTGAGCGATAGGATTAAAGGCGTGTGTGCCACCATTTTCTGGCCTCTATGTCTATCTAGTGGCTATTCTGTTCTCTGACCCCAGATAAGTTTATTAGGGTACACAATATATTTGGGGGACACAATATCACCACAAGTTTCCTTACAAGGAAGCACTTCCTGGTCTGGGTAGTAATGTCATCGGGTGCTCACTGTAAACATTCAACAATTTGTATACTTGCTATTGAATGCCAATGAAAAAGCTGTAAAATGTTCTACAATGGAGCCAGACTTTGGACACTGGTTTTTCCTTTGTAAAGCTTCTCAGTGCAAAGCTGAAAGTGATAGCAGGGCATACACAGCTCTCTGGAAGAGACCAGTGTTCCTCTGGACTTAATGCAAGTTTTGGATGCTGTCTAATATTGAATTGTGATTTCAAGTATGGTGCAGGGCTAGGCACAAGTTTTGTCAAGATCCAAGAAATTTCTGTATTTTTTTCTATTTCTACCTTCCCTCCCCAAATCTCCAAGTGTGTTTTTAATCTTAGGGCAACATCACTTACAACTCTTTTAATAACAGAGTTTTATGCTAAATTAAAACTATTTTCCACTCTTCTCTCCATGCTATATAACTTCTCAGACAGCACATATGAACCAAAAATATGCAATGGGAATATTACAAAGTCTTTCCTACATCTCTGCAGTGTACACTCAGCCCTTATGTATAATGGCTTTGTACACAGTTATTTTACGTCACACTCCGAACAATGAACAACGGGAGCTCTTGAAAGTCCCATTTACAGATACGCAGACTCAAAGAACTAAGTTTTTAAAAAGCTAGCAGATGAGAGNGGATCTCTAGATGCATTACTTCCCAGTAAATCCCTTTACTATAGTATTTTCATCTGTAACATTTCATCTTTTGTGTCTGTGTTTTTCTACACGTGTATGTGTGCATTCATGGGCATGTGGAGGCCAGAGGTCAATGCTGCATGTCTTCCTCTATCACGGTTCTCCACCTTAGTTTTCATAGTCTCAATGAACTTGGAGATGTTTCCTCTAGACTGGCTGATCAGGGAGCCCCCCGAATCCCTGTCTCTGCCCCTCCCCTTGCCTGGCAGTGGGTATCAGATGCACACCACTGTGCCTAGAGTTTATGAGTGCCAGGAAACTGGACTCAGCTCCCTCAGGCTCGGGACGCAAGCACCTTCTCCAATGAGCCATCTCCCCAGCCACGTCTGTAACATTTCAAATGGACACACTAACCGAACATTACCTCGAGAAGCATTTAACTATCTAAGCAGTCAGTGTATCCTACTGCAAATAGCACGAGGTGGGCTCCCAGATTTGCTCTGCTGAGTTCTCCAAATGTGAGCAGCCTGAAAAATTTCATCACAAGACTTACCTCTTCTGGGTGTTGTGACTTGGGAGTTTCTTCATTTAAAAAATAGCGCCCTCTATAGAACTCCCTGACCCTCAGATTCAGCATTTCAGTTTCTTTTTTCAAGCTCTCATAACTTGGCAGTGGCTTAATGGCCGTGTCTGAGCCTCTGAAGGGTAGTGTCTCATCCAGGTTGTTCTGAGGTTGGCGCAGGGCAGGACCACAACTCCCTGGATCACAACTTANGTCATCTTCATCGAATTCTTCATCAGGTACAGGGGCTGAAGATGGTTTCAGGCACACAGAGGCATGGTCTTGGCCATACAAAAACTTCAATGTTTCTTCTGTCTTCCATTCAGTCAAAGTGTCCTTTAGAACACGAAGTAAGTTCACCTTTGCAACCTCAGGACACACCTGCACTGGGCCAGAGGCTGATCCAGAACCCTGGGTAGATCTGGCAAATTTGTTCCTGAAGTGCTCNGCGCTTTTCTTGCTTATACCTACAAGAGTAACTCCTGACATACTGTGTCTANTGTCAGAAACTGCTGAAGTGTTCAGTCTTTCACACAGAGGGCCAGGTGAAGAAATCTGAGTATGTTCTTTCTTTGAAGGAAGTTCACAAGCAGCCACTTTCTCCTGACTATCCAATCTGCAATTACCCAACTGCTCAGTGACATCTGCCACTGTCTGCTCTCTGGATTTGGAGTTCACTGTCTGACCAGTTTTCTTTCTCACTACGCTGCTTTCTCTGTGCGTCCGTGGTCTCGTATCGGCTGCCTTTGGTCTGTTTCCTGGTAGGAGCGAAGAAACAAAGCCTTGCTCATCGTCACTGGTGTGATCACTCCAAGTGCTGGAAGCTGTAGGTTCACACTGTGCTTCAGAGGCACCAGGACTGTCAATATCTGAGGCTGTGATACCTTCACTGAAGAATTGTACTACTTCTCCAGAACGGCCACTGTACAAGGAAAGACAACCAAAAAAATTACAATGGGAAGACAAAGCATTTCCCAGTTACATTCTGGAATTTCTAAGGTAAAAACGTCCATTCCTCAGGCACAGCCTTACTTACACTCTCTCACACATGAACTTCAGGAGACTTTAATTTCTCCATATCTAATACATGTTTGATACAATTCTTTCCCTGCTTTCCTTTGCCTGTTTCTAACTATTTTAAATTTTTCTGTTTTTCAAGACTTCAAGATGGGGTTTTTCTGTGTAGTTCTAGCTGTCCTGGAACTCGCTTTGTAGACCTGGCTGGCCTTGAACTCAGAGATCCACCTGCCTCTGCCTGCTGAATGCTGGGATTAAAGGCGTGCGCCACCACTACCTGGCCCCATTTTACAATTCTTAAAGTAGAATAGCAAACAAACACCATAACATTTTAAAGACCCCATCCTGTTCAATGATTTTTGATTTTTGCTTGAAAAAAAGAAGAACATTTTCTAGTTCTGGTTGACCATTACACAGAAAATTTCATGGAATAAAAAATACAAACATCGTAACAGAAAATGAAGTTGGTACATCAACATTATTCAATGAAAGATATTTAAATTTGAAAGCTCAGGAGTCACAGCAGACTGTAAACAAAGATAACAGCTGTCCCTCTGATTTTATCTTTCACTCTTCAGATTCAATTTAAATAAGATTGAGAAACCTGAAGGAGCAAAGGCAAACAGGAGACAAGTGTGCACGAGCTGCTGTTCTCGAGCACCCGTCGGCTGAGAATGTGTGGGGTCGAGACGCACACTGTGGGAAGGTGGGAAGGAAAGAGCTAAGGAAGCAAAGAGCTGAAAGCAAGTGGGAATGCAGAAAGACCACCAAAATCTTCAGCATCACATACAGTTTTTTACCGAGAATCTAAGCCACATCATCAGACAAGTGACTGTGGGATAAGAAGAAAAGAAAGTATAACTTTAGGAAATTAGAATACAGGCTGGAAAGATGCCTCTGTGGTTAAGACCACTTGTTCTTATAGAGGATCCAGGTTCAACTCCCAGGACCCACATGGTGGTTCATAACTGCCCATAACTCCAGATCCGGGGAATCCAATGTCCTTTTCTGACCTCCCTGGGCAAACACTTATG
This sequence comes from Neotoma lepida, assembly GCA_001675575.1. Taxonomy (NCBI): domain Eukaryota; kingdom Metazoa; phylum Chordata; class Mammalia; order Rodentia; family Cricetidae; genus Neotoma; species Neotoma lepida. The sequence continues at coordinate 17,154 of LZPO01008103.1, read as the reverse complement.
CATATAAAAAAATGAAACAAATCTAAAAAAAAGTTAGAATGAAACTTCCATAGCTTTTATATCTCACTCTTTCTCTTGAGGTTTTATGGCACCTACATTTCATACTAGGTTAAAGCCATCAAGGTGTCCATCAGTAAACAAGTGTCTCTTATTTGTGCTGGATACCTTGTGACTAAGGTAGGGACATTTAATCTGAGAGTTGAAAGGATCTGTTCTGAGAGATGGCTGCAGTTGAGCAAACAACACTAAGAAGAGCCATGAGGTGGGGTTGGGAAAAAACAAAAACCTCACAAACTGCATTTATATTAATATTTTAGGTATTCTTTCAAATAATTAAGTAACACATTAATATCTTAAAATCCTGTAAGACCATAAAACCCTTTCTCAAATATAATGGTCATAACATCACCAACAAAGGAAGAGTATCCAAGATGGAGGCTGTGTTTGTGTCTATTTCAACAGGTTCAATTAGACCTCCTCAGCGGGACAGCTGTGCAATAAATCAGACAGATCAAACAAATCATCTTTCCCTCACAAAAGAAAATGCTGAACATGTCACACGTCTCTTTGTACCACACTGCACAGGAAGTCCAGGAGCTCACGCCACCTGGCCCACTCAGGTCAAACTGATTCCAACCAACCTTTGTCCTTCCTTCAGCAGCTGAAAATCAGGAGGCCTGGAACAAAAGCACAGAAAGAAAAAACTGAAGGCAACTGACACATCAAACACGTTCAAGGGTTTACTATAACTGTATTGCATAGGAAATANAATTAAAGAAGTAATTCACATGGATATTCCTCTTTAAGAAAAAAATTAAAGGGCAAAATACTGTAAAATACNTGCAAAAAAAATTTGGACTCGTTTTGTTTACCTAAAATTTATTCATTTTCAGAATTAAGTTCAAATTCCATGCACCCCGTACAGTTTCCCTTGACCAATGTGAGCAAAAACAAATCACTCTTCTCTAAATTCCAGTCACTGTCAGCTCCAGTTAATCAGATTATTTTGTTTCTTATTGTCAGCACTGTATCTAAATGTTTTCCTGAGCATGTTTAAGTTGAGTTCTTAACTGACCCACCAGCTCCTTAAGGGCAGAGACTATGTTGCAATTCTTTTGTTAGTTTTTTTTTTTATTTTCCAGACGAGGTTTCTCTGTGTAGCTTTGGAGCCTGTCCTGGAACTCGCTCTGTAGCCCAGGCTGGCCTCAAACTCACAAGAGATCTGCCTGCCTCTGCCTCCCGAGTGCTGGGACTTAGGGCATATCACCCCCCCTTGCCCCCTACGTTCCAGTTCTTATCCTATCAACCTAACTTCTGACAGCGATTATGTTGTACTATGGCTTTTCTTTCTTTTTTTTTTTTTTTGATACAGTCTTAATATATATCTCTGGTTGGCCTTGAACTAATGAAAGTCCAAAGCTGGGATACTGGTGCCACCATACTGGGCATGAATGTTTGTGCATCCTGTGTGTGCAGTGCCTAGAGATGGCAGAAGTAGGCGTCAGAAAAGTCAGAGTTGGAGTTACAGACAGTTGTGAGCTGCCATGTAGTTGCTGGGAACTGAACCTCTGAGAGAGCAGCAAGGTGCTCATAACCACTGAACCACCTCTCCAGCCCTTGTACAAATCAAGTAAGTTAAACTTAATTCCATGAACAATTAGGTTATACACTATCAGAAATCACATTTGACCATCATGAATATTGAAAAGGGAAGANCTCTTCAAAGGGCAAATACAGGGCTGAGGATGTAGCTCAGCTGGTAGAGCCTGACTAGCATGCTCAAAGCCCTGGGTTCAATCCCCAAGTGTGCCGGTGCATGCCCACAAAACCAACACTCAGGAGATGGTGGCAGGAAGATCAGAAGTTGTAGTGTAGCAGTTTCCTCTGAGATAGAAACATTCCACCCTGGAGGGAAGCTCCTTAAACCAGATTGTAAACAGCTCAAAACAGCTTTGCAGTCAGTTCCAGTTCCTAGCTTTTGTGAGCTGTCACCTACACTGGGTGGGCTTTGGTGATGTAGCCATCTTTAAGTTATTTCTGCTCCTGTAAGTAACCCCTTAGAAACTCATGGTTCACTGTGTTTGACTTGTGACATCTGGATTTTGGTATGTCATGGGCTATCTGGGGGTGAGTCTATGTATTGTGTCTCCCCAGAATGTTTTGTCACACAACAAGTTCAAGGTCATCTTTGGCTACCCAGCAAATTCAAGACCGGTTTCAAAGAAAAAATAAGGCAAATACAAAGGACAAACATGACAGTCAGAGAATCCATGAACAGAAAAAAAAACCATAGTACCTCTGAAGTGATTAAAAAGATGTTGTCTTTTTTAAACAAGTTTTGTAGCTCGAGAGATTGAACCTAGGACTTCATGCACACTGGGCAAGAGTTCCACTACTGAGTTCCTTCCCCAACTTAATAAAAACTAGTGCCTTTTAAACATCAAATAAACAGGTGACACAAAAAGAAATATAAAGGCCTAGGAGCACATTACAGAGACATTAAGGCACCAAATACAATCTTACTTAAAGGCCTAAACAAAACAATTAAAAAATAATAAAACTAACAACAGCAACAACAACAAAAAATAACCCAACCCAACCCTTTCAATGAATTCAAGCTCAATGTACAGATGAAATTGGGACTTATTTGAATTTTGACATTTCGAGGTTGCCCATGTAAAATGTCAGGCCTAAGTATTTCCNTCTGCAGTGATCACAGCACCGACAAGCTACAATCACCTAGATAAGCGTGCATNCTTGGCTCAGTGCAGACACAGGANGCAGGGACGGCTCACAGTCCTGTTATGGGGGTCACTGCTGATTATGGCAGTCCCTCCCATCACACCTCGAGTTCTTCACATCCAAAGGCGCATGGGATGACGCTGGCATCTGCCATTCCTGCCACCACCTGCAGCTCTGCAATTCCTAAGACTAAAACTTAAAAATCAGTGAGTTTTTTGAAGGTGATTTTCCCTTTTGTCCCTTAGCCAACTGAAGCAGGTTGTTCTCCAGCATCTCAACTATCCTAGTTCCCCACTGCCTTCTGCTCACTGAAATCAAGTCACTGTCCGAGAAAGTAAGNGGTCGTCCTTGTATGGTAAATAACCACCACTGCACTGGTTACTCACAACTCCTCAGCTATGGACAGTGTTCTGTTGCTGCCGGCTGTGTTTCCACACTTCTACTCTTCCTTCCAATCATGCCCTCATTCATCCCCATGTATCCTGGACAGTTTCATGTCAGCTTGACACAGCTAGAGCCANCTGAAAGGAGGGAAACTCAACTGAGAAAACACCTCCTAAGATCCAACTGTAAGGCATTTTCTTAGTTAGTGGCTGATGAGGGGAGGGCCCAGTCGACTGTGGTAGGTGAGGCTACCCCTGGGCTGGTTGTGCTAGGTTCTCAGGCTGAACAAGCCACGGGGAACAAGCCAGTAAGAAAGCAGCACCCTCTGCGGCCTCTGTATCAGCTCCTGCCTCCATGCTCCCACTAGGTTTGAGTTCCTGTCTTGGCTTCCCCCAGTGCAGTATGACTAGTGCTGTGACTTTCCAGACAGCCTGATGTCCCTGTCATTAGGTAACATTACACCCTTCTGGAGTCTTTGATGGAGTTGAAGACTAGGTAGTTACAGTTTTCTTTAGTTATGATAGGAGGTAAATTAGGTTCAAAACTTTGGAGTCACAAAGATAAGATAAATAATAGAATATTTTCTCTAATTTTGTCAAACACAAATGGACTGGATATTGTAACTGTAATTCTTACTTAACTGTTTTTACTATGTTAAAATTAAAACCTTTTTTAATTAGACAAAAAGGGGAAAGGCTGTGGAATGATCCTCCTGTACACTGTGAAGATTCGTCACTTGGATTGGTTTAATAAAATTCTGATTGGCCAGTAGCCAGGCAGGAATTATAGGCGGAACAACCAAACTAAGAGAATGATGGGAAGAAGGGTGGAGAGGAGGAGATGCTAGCCAGTCGCCGAGGAAGCAGGACATGTAGAAAATGAGTAACAAAAAGCATGGGTAAGAAATATGGGTTAATTTAAATGTAAGAATTAGCTAGTAACAAGCCTGAGCTATCAGCCAAGCATTTATAGTTTATATTAAGTCTCTGAGTCAGTTATTTGGGAAGCGGCTGCCAGTTATTTGGGAATAGGTGGTTGGGAAAGGAAAATTCTGCCTACAACACATCTTTACANAGTTAAACAAATGCAACACATCTTTGCAGTTAAACAGATATTCCACAACATTGCATGAGTTGCTTTAGGTCATAGTGTTCCATCACAGCAATAGTAATCCTAAGACAACAGGCTTCCTGGCTAATATTATTATTAAAATTATTATTATTGTGTGTATGATGTGTGGGTATGGGTGTCCAAGTGCCACAGTGCATGTGTGGAGGTCACAGCAACTTTGTGGAGTCAGTTTTCTCTTTCTGCCTTTACATGGACNCTGAGAATCACACTCAGGTCTCCAGGCATGTGGGGTGTCCTAGTCTCATTTCTGCTGGCAGTGATAAAACACCCTGACAAAGGTAACTTAGGAAAGAAAGGACTTATCTGGCTCACAATTACAGGCTACAGTCCAACACCAAGGGAAACTCAAGGCAGAAACTTAAGGCACCACATCCACAGTCAAGAGCAAGGAGAGAATAAACACATGGATCCCTGCTCGCTCATTTCTCGTTAGTACTCAGTTAATCCTCTCTATCTCTACTCTTACACAATCCAAGATCCCAAACCAAGGAATGATGCTGTCCACAACGGGCTATAGGGTCCATGTGCCATTCCATGTACACATTTTTCCTATTAGGGGTTGGGGAGACACCTCAGTGGGTAAAAGAGCTTGTACCATCCTGAGGACCTAAGTACAGATCCCTGGCACCCATGTAAAAAGCTGGGTTAGCTATGTGTTTGAATGTTACCCACACTGTGGGGAGCAGAAACAGGCTGGTTGCTGGAGCTTGCTGGCTATCCACCTAGCTCNATGTTCAGACCCTGTTCCAAAGGAATAAGGCAGACAGTGATAGAGCAAGACACCCTGCATACACATGGCCCCTGGCATCTCCCTGGCATCTCTTTTTCTTTCTTCCCTGAAGCCTAAATTCCTCCTCCTACTTACTCTCTCTGCCTGAAAATCCTGCCCACACCTCTTCTCTCACTATTGGCCATTCAGCTTTTTATTAGACTACTTAGGTCTAATATATCAATGTATCACTCTCTATATATATCACACTAATAAACCAATGTATCACGCACACATGCATATCATGCACATATGCATATATCACACCCACGACATATCACTCACACTTAAATATCACACACGCATTTCATAGTAAATTTTTTGTCAAGTAGACTTTTGTAATAGAACATCAGATTCATCATATAATTCAAAAGAACATGTTAAGTGCATGAGAGATACACAAACAGGAAATCAGAAATGCTGCTGAGCCAATCAAGAAAAGATTGAAAGGAATGATTTCAGCTGGTCTTACATACAGTTTATATCTAAAGATGTTTGAAGTTAAACCTATGAATCTCACGCTATATGCCTGCCTTTCTTTTTTAAACAGGTAACCATGCTTAAATCTACCTTCTCTTACCATGCAAACACACCTCCATCCTTCAGAGTCTATTCCACTAACCCTAACTTTAAAGAAGTCTGCACTCAGGCTAGAGAGATGGCTCTGAGGTTAAGAGCATTGGCTGCCCTTCCAATGGACCTGGGTTTGATGCCAGCACCTACATGATGGCTCACAGCCATCTGTAACTCCCAGGGAATCTGGTGTGCTCTTCTGGACTTGATGGGCACTGCACACACATGGTACACAGGCACACACGCAGACAGAACACCCGGACACATAAAGTCTGCACTCACCATATTTGGTTCCATATCTGTCATCCAATCATCAACCCTCTGCCTCCTGGAATCTATACCCATTACTTGCCTTAAATGGTTCTTGCTGAGATCACCAATAACTATTGTGGTGGTAAACAATGTTTTTTTTTATTATTCCTTTTCTTTTTTAAAGTAGAGGGAAAAGAATCCGTCTAAAAGAAGGATGGACTAAATCATAAAGGCAGGCCTTGGAGAAAGGAAAGAAAAACTAGTAATGAAGAGCAGAGCCCTGTATTTGCAANGAAGAGAAAGAGGAATGAGCACAGGAAGACATCAGTGCTGACAGAGATGCCAATATGCCCACGTGTTTGAGCACAGTAGTAAGTTAAAACAAACTGGAGCTTGAAGGTTGGCTTCAATGTTGAAAGGAAGTAGAAAGATCTAAGTGTATTAGATAATACAAACGGGAAAATGTGGGGATCGTTGTGGTTAGGGCCAAAGGAATGCCAAAGACACAGGCTTTGGTGCCAGATGGACGTGGGTGGGTAGGTATAAATCTATGTATTTATGTATCTATCTTTCTTTGAGTCTTGCTATATTTCAGGCTGGCTGGAACCATTACAGAGTTCAGCTAGCCTTGAATCCATGTTTCTCCTGCCTCAGCCTCTTAAATGCTAGTTTTCTAGATGTGAACCAGCGTGCCTACCTCCACGACTGAATTTCAACCCCCAAACCTCTGTATACAAGCCAAGTGCCCTGTGCATATACTATACTTTTAAGTTCCACTGTCCCTAAAATAAGTAATACAACACCCCCAGGTGTCCAAAATTAAAGGGATAATCTACCCAAAATGTTAATAGTCTTGAAAACTTTCTCAATAATGTTCAGCAATCCAAGTACAGGGGTTTAAAAAAAAAGATGACTAGACCTTGGAAAGTGGAAAGGGCAGAACGTTAAACAAGAAAGAACTTGTAATCATCTTTGAGGGCAATGCTGTAACTGCTGAATGTGGAGTCTGAGAAATCAAATATGATAAGGGTCTGTCAGCCAGAAGAACAGAGCTGGAGAGGGGTCAGAAGGAGGTCACACAGCAGGCTGACAGCTCTAGACAAGATCAAAGCTGTGGTCAGAGTGGAAAGCTTTAATTTACAATCNTAACAGCAGCAGAGTTCCNAATAAGAACAAGGTCCAAATGCTGCTGAATCAAGGGACAATCAAACTGAAACACTTTATATTATTAGTACAATTTAAGAAAATTTGAATTTCATTTTGTGAATTTAATTTTTTTTAAATGGGATCATACTACGTTAATCACACTGGTCTTTAAATTCAGGACTCAACTGATCTTCCTGCCCCAGCCTCCTCAGCAGCTGGTACCACAGGCTCACCTTGCTGTGTGTTTGATTTTTTTTTTTTTAAAGGAATGAAAGAAATCTCAGTTTCTGATAGCAGGAGGGACATTAGCATATAGTAAGTACTACTATGTGCTACACAGGTTCTAGTTTCTTCCATGTTGCTGTGAAAAATGCACAACTTAGGGGGGAAAGGGTTTATTCTGGCCTATGGTTCCAGGCATCGCTGTAGGGAGGTCAGAGAGGCAAAGCTCCAGGCAGCTAGTGCCACTGCACCTAGTCAGGAAGCAGAGAGCAACAGAGGCATGCTGCTTGCCTTCTCCATCCACACGTTCCCAAGATCCCAAGCAGGGAATGGTGCCATTCAGTGGGTGGGTCTCACCGCCTCTATTAAGGTAAACTAATCCCCGCCCCCCGGGGGGCATGCCGAGAAGCCCCCCCTCCAGGAGATTCTAGACTCTCTCAAGCTGCTGGTTAACACTAACCACCACAATAGGTTTTTTAAATTGCTGTAAAGGGGCCAACGATACAGCTCAGANGTGGAGCCCACTTAGCAATGCCAGGCGTTGGGCTTAAGTAGCAGCAAATCGTGAACNGACAGCACAGTNAGATGTGCAGAACATGAAGTTATTATTTAATAGATGTTTTACTGTGCAGTTCAGTACATTTCTATTGCTGCTCAGCTGTCACCACGGCTGTGGCTGTAGTCTGTCATCATTATAGACCAACTCCATGGCTCACATACTATTTCATCTGATCTTCCAACTTCCAGCCGTTTTTACAGGTAAGGAAAGGGAAGCCTTGGGAGGGTAACTAACTGACCTGAGCTTGCACAGCCAACAGTCAATCAAGATCAGAACTTAGGTTTTTTCTGAAACTGAATTCTGAACTCTTTCCACCAGATGTTGCTCTAGTGTCAGGAAAAACAGTAACAACAAGCACCCTCTTCCTCATCAAAAGAAAACCCTGAGGAAAACTTTTGGTTCGTTCCTCTTGACTATGCTTTACAAATCTTACTGTCCTGTCCTCCTTCTATTTTCTCTGACTTTACACAGAGACTCAGTCAACCCTGTTACTAGGAGGTTTTTTTTTTTTTTTTTTTTTTTTTTTTTTTGAGACAGGGTTTCTCTGTGTAACAGCTCTGGCTGTCCTGGAACTCCCTCTGTAGACCAGGCTGGACTCGAATGCTGGGATTACAGGCATGTACCACCACGCCCAGTTTAGTAGGTGATAAAAATTTTAAGTGACTTTAATACTTTTGTTGGTCCCTAACCTATAAAATGAGTAATGGTACCTACACTACAACTAACAAGGGGTTTATTTTTGTTACGTGTACTTTTACAGAGAATGAGACAGGATACGTTGCCTTTTCTATCTTTTCTTNTATGAAGTAAAAATTCATTTTGTGTGTTAAAATTGCTATTTCTCTTCATGCTAAGTGTCTTCTTCATAATTTATGTTACCATGGTGACAGTTCTGGAAGCTCAATTAAAAAACACAAAACTAGTAACTACTCAAGACATGCTTCAAAATGATTATTCATAAATGATTTTATCTTGAGAGGCCATGCTGGTACCCAGTGCCCCAGGTAAGCCCCACCTTACAGACTGCCAACACTACCTCAGAGCCTGCCCAGCCTACCCTTAACAGCTCCTTCTTTCCTTAGTACCTTGTCCCAGCTCACAGCTCGTATCAGAAGATGAAAAGATCTCCCATGTTCATGGACTGGTAGGATTAACATAATAAAAATGGCCATTCTACCAAAAGCAATCTACAGATCAATGCAATCATCACAATTCTTTACAGACTNTGAAAGGACAATTCACAACTTCATATGAGAAAACAAAAAATCCAGGATAGCTGAAACAATCCTGTACAATAAAAGAACACCCAGAGGTATCGCCATGCCTGATTTCAAACTGTATTACAGGGATATAATAATAAAAACAACATGATATTGGCATAAAAACAGACAGGTTGATCAATGGAACTGAATCGAGGACCCAGAAGTAAATCCACATATCTATGGACACCTGATTTTTTGATAAAGAAGCCAGAAATACACAATTGGAAAAAAGAAAGCATCTTCAACAAATGGTACTGGTCTAACTAGATGTTGGCATGTAGAAGAATGCAAATTGATCCATATTTATTACCCTGCACAAAATTCAAATCAAAGTGGATCCAAGACCTCAACATAAAACCAGTTACGCTGAAGCTGATAGGAGAGGAAGTGGGAAGTAGCCTTAAACACAACTTCCTGAACAGAACACTGATAGCATGGGCACTAGCTTCTGTAAGGCAGAGGACACCATCAATAGGACAAAACAGTAGCGTATAGAATGGGAAAAGGTTTTCACCAATTCCACATCTGACAGAGGGCTATTATCCAAAATATATAAAGAACTCAAGAAACTAGATATCAACAATCCAAATAATCCAATTAAAAAATGGGGTATGTATCTAGACAGAATTCTCAACAGAGGAATATCAAATGGCTGTTCAACATCCTTAGCTATCAGGGAAATGCAAATCAAAATGACTTTGAGATTCCATCTTACACCTGTCAAATGGCTAAGATCAAAAATACAAGCGATAGCTCATGCTAGTGAGGATGTGGAGCAAGGGGAACACTCCTCCATTGCTGGTGTGAGTGCAAACTTGTATATCCACTATGGAAATCAATATGATGGTTCCTCAGAAAATTGAGAATCAATCTACTTCAAGACCCAGCTGTACCATTCTTGGGCATGTACCCAAAGGACACTCCATCCTACCACATGCACACTTGCTCAATCATGTTCACTGCAGCTTTATTCATAATAGTCAGAAACTGGAAACAACCTTTATGTTTCTCAACTGAAGAACAGATAAAGAGAATGTGGTACATTTACACAATGGAGTATTACTCGGCTGTTAAAAACAATGACATGAAATTTGCAGGCAAATGGGTGGAGATAGAAAAAAAATCATCCTGAGTGAGGTAACCTAGAGCCAGAAAGAAAAACATGGTATGTACTCACTTTTAAGTGGACATTAGCTGTTAAGTAAAGGATAACCATGCTACAATCCACAGACTCAGAGAGCAAACTAACAAGGAGGGCTCAAGGGGGGGACACATAGATCTCCCTTGGAAGGGGAGACTGCAGGTGGACTGAGGGCAGGTAGGGATGGGAACAGGAGGGGTAGGTAGGGGTGGGGTGGTGGGAGAGAGTCCTGGGAGAGACAACTGAAATTGGGGGCATTTGGGGGGAGGCTGGTGATATAGAAACCCAGTGCAACGAAACTCCCTGGAATCTACGAGAGTGACCCTAGTGAAATCTCCCAGTAATGGGGGATACGGAGCCTGAATTGGCCACCTTCTATCACCAGGCAAGGTTTCCAGCAGTGGGACTGGGCCATCAACCCAGCCACAAAATCTGTACTGCCTGCAAGATGTGCTGGGGTAATGGTGGCACAGAACTTGTGGGAGTTGCCAACCAATGACTGGTACTGGTCTAACTTGAGATCCATGCCATGAGAGGGAGCCTACACCGGACACTGCCTGGAGGGCCAGGAACCAGAGGCTAGATAGCCCAGAGACGCAGACAGAAACAAACACAACTGGCAAAAAAAAAAAAGTCAATGAAATGATTCCTGTGTCATCAGAGAGGCAGCATCCAGCAACCAATGGGAACAGATGCAGAGACCCATAGCCAAATACTAGGCAGAGCCAGGCAAACCCTGCAGAAGAGGGGAAGGAAAGACTAGGAGCCAGAAGGGTTAAGAACACCAGGAGAACGTGGCCCACAGAATCAACTAAGCAGGGCTCATAGGGGATCACAGAGACTAAGTGACAATTACAGACCCTGTATGGGTCTGAGCTAGGTTTTTCTCTGCATATATGTTATGGTTGTGTAGCTTGATGTTTTTGTGGGACTCCTAAAAGTAGGAGTGCGTGGAGGGGGTGTCTCTCTTTTGCCTGCTCTTGGGAGCCTTTTCTTCCTACTGGGTTGTCTTGTCCTGCCTTAATATGAGGGTTTGTGTCTAGACTTATTGTAACTTGTTATGCCTTGTTCAGCTGGTGTCCCTGGGAGACCTGCTCTTCTCCCCCACCCCCATCCCCATCCCCTGCCACTGCCTCCTGAGTGCTGGGATTAAAGGCTAAAGGCCACTGCCTGGCTTTTTTTTTATAGGGGAAATGGAGGAGGAGTGGATCTGGTAGAGGTAGTGGAGGGGAAACTGTAGTTGGTATGTAATGTATGAGAGAAGAATAAAAGTTAAAAGAAAAGGCTGGGCGGTGGTGGCGCACACCTTTAATCCCAGCACTCGGGAGGCAGAGGCAGGCGGATCTCTGTGAGTTCGAGGC
>LZPO01008102.1:167142-180738 GCA_001675575.1 Neotoma lepida | reverse complement strand
AATGTCAGAGACTCTCTGTTCTATCTCTTGCACTCTGTTGTTTATGCTTGCATCTGTAGTTCCTGTTCGTTTACTTAGATTTTCCATTTCCAGCAATTCCTCTGATTGAGTCTTCTTTATTGTCTCGATTTCTGTTTTCAAATCTTGATCCGTTTCCTTCATCTGTTTAATTGCTTTTTCTTGGCTTTCTTTGATTTCTTCCAATCTTTTGTTTGTATTTTCTTCCATTCCTTTAAGAGAATTTTTGATTTCCTCTATAAGGGATTTTTTCATTTCCTCATTCCCTTAATTCCCTAATTTTTATTTCCTCTTTAAGGGAGTTTTTCATTTCCTATGTAAGGGAATTTTTTATCTCCTCTTTAATGAAATTTTTCATTTCCTCTTTAAGGGACTCTATTATCTTAACTTCATTTTTAAGGGCAATTACTTCTGTTTCTTTTATGTTGGGATATTCGGGTCTTGCTGATGTAGAATCACTAGGTCCTGATGGGGTCATATTTGTCTTTATGTTGTTGACTGTATTTTTGTACTGGCGTCTACCCATTTCTTCCTCCACTTGGTGCAAGCAGTGTCTGTGTCTGCGGAGGGCCTCTCTTGGTCTGGTTGATACTCTTGGTCCAATGGGAGCTCTTGGTCTAATTAGGGCTCTTGGTGCAATGAGTGCTGATGGAATCTCTTGGTCCCAGTCAGCACTGGCCGGCTCTGTCTCAGGGAGCAGTTGCAGTCTCCGAGAAGGGTAGAGTTTGCGGAAGGTGGGGTTTCAGGGTTACAGGATTTGGTGGGGGATGGTGGTGGTCTGAGCTGTCTGCAGGAGACCTGCCTACTGGCCTAATACTGGGACTGCAATGGGTGGTGGTGTGAGGGCACAGGCCTGTGGCCCTGGGCCCAGAGCCGAGAGGCTGGGGTGTTTGNCTAGGGGGATAGAGACTCACCTCTTGGTCCCAATCAGCACTGGCCGGCTCTGTCTCAGGGAGTAGTTGCCTGTCTTCTCTTTCTTATACATTGCGCTTTGTTTCTTCAAACTTGATGGTTGTCCACATGTATTGTGAACTCTTGGTCCTATCTTAGTGACATATTTGTCCATCAAGGTAGATATAAATGCTGTTTGGGGATGAGAAACAATATCTGAGAACCAGGTGGAAATTACGTAGCATATATGCCACAAAATCTGTTACTGTGACTCAACTTGTTTTCTGTGGAAATCGCTTCATATGGACTCATTTTTGCAGTCACTACTGGAAAGAGTAAATAGTGGCTTTGATTGTTCTAATATATTACATTAGTTCTCTAGTTATTGTAGCTAAATATAATTAATTTCTTATATATGTACATGTGATTCTACAGTATTAATACACTTTAAATTATTCTTTCTGGTCCTTTCTTAAGGTTCTATAATATCTGTACTAAGGATAAGCTAATATGTCTACTTGTACGACTTTATTTATATGATTCTTGCTAGTATATTTGTTAACATAGTTTGAAATATGTTTTTGTTTTTGTTTTTTGTTTGATTTGGTTTGGTTTTTGGTTTTTGAGACAGGGTTTCTCTGTGTAGCTTTGGAGCCTGTTCTGGAATTTTCTCTGTAGACCAGGCTGGCCTCGAACTCACAGAGATCCGCCTGCCTCTATCTCCTGAGTGCTGGGATTAAAGGTGTGCACCACCACTTCCTGGCCTTGAAAGATGTTATTTTTAAAGTATATTAGAAACCAAGAGAGTATATTTTATAGTCCTTGTTAATGTTCTTCAGAACATCTTTGGTACAACACTACTTTGATAAGTTTTCCCCTTATAATAATGAAATTTTTTTAAAAGTTTAGTTTTAGATTTTCTTAGTTTATTTTCTATGTATGAGTGTTTTGCTTGCATCAATATATGTATACCACATGCATTCCTAGTATCAAGGAGGTCAGTAGAGGAGATCAGATCCCCTGGAACTGGCATTGCAAGTGACTGTGACCTGCCATGTGGGTTCTAGAAACTGAACCCAGGTCCTCTGGAAGAACAACACATGCTCTTAGCTATCTCTCTGCCCCCTAAGTGAGTTTTGCTGTTGTTTGGTTTTGGTTTTCTGAGAAAGACTTTTTCTGTGTAGTCCTTACTGTCCTGAAACTTGCTCTGTAGACTGACCTTGAACTCAGATCTCCTCCTGCCTCTGCCTCCTGAGTGCTGGGATTAAAAGTGTGTACCACCACAGCCTGGCAAATGAGTTTTAAACAAATGCAGTTAGTATGATAAAATATTACTTGTACTTACACCCCAGAAAAACAAAACAAAACCCTTTTAACTGTTAAAGTAAAAAAAGTCTAAGAACAGATATCTTCACTTTACCTAAGAGATTAATTTCTAATTGCGACTTTTGATATTCCACTGGAAACAATCCATTCTTTGTTTAGCAAATACTTGTAATTAATATGAAAATTACCTTTGGCATGTGAAATGGTGTTTTCTACCTGCTTGTTTCTCTCTCTTCCCCGTGAAGCCCAACTGCAATATGGAAGGGAAACAGACCCACTCTATTTTTATAAGTACTTTTTCAAGCCTCCCTGTGCAGTCCATCCCACGGTCTCCTTTGCTCTGTGTGGAGCAAGCAGGAGATGGGCATGTGGTCACCCCACTCACCCTCCCCCTAGTCAGCTGAAGGAGCTTCTTTTCTCCTCTCCAGAGTTTCCTTCTCAATACGCCTTAACCTAAAATAATTTACTAAGCTCAGCCCAGATGGAAAGGAAAGGCCTGGAGTAAGCAACTACTTTTTCTCAGAGGACTGAGAAACAAGCCCAGGAAGCCAGGCATAGNACTGTAGGCTGGTACTCTCAGACTTCTGAGAGGGAAGCAGGAAGATCTAGAGTTCAGGCCAGCATGGACCACATGACTTGATTTATATGAGGGCATGGGAAGGACAGCTAATCTTACTTGTATAAATAAGTACTCTACCCCATATCCCAAGTAGTGACTTAAATATAAGTCCAACTATGGAACAGGTCAACACAAGTAATTAATTACTCTATCACTTGATGGACTACAGTTTCTTTTCTTTTTATATATATTTTTTATTTTACATCCTGGCCAGTTTCCCCTCCCTCCTCTCCTCCCGGTCTCTCCCCCTACTTCCCCTCTGCCGCCCCCAATCCACTCTTCCGCTTTTTTTGTTCAGAAAAGGGCAGGTCTCCTGTGAGTATCAACAAAACATGGCATGTNAAGTTGCAGTAAGTCTAAGCACCTCCCCTTGTATTAAGGCTGGGCAAGGCAATCCAGTATGAGGAATAGGTTACCTAAAGCTGGCAACAGAGTCAGCGACAGCCCCTGCTCCCACTGTTAGGAGTCCCACAAGAAGACCCTACTACATAACCATAACATATGTGGAGAGGACCTAGGTCAGATTCATGCAGGCTCCCTGATTGTCAGTTCAGTCTCTGTGAGCTCCTATGACTCCAGGTTAGTTGATTCTGTGAGTTTTCTTGTAATATTCTTGACCTCTTGACAATTCTTCCTCCCTCTCTTCAGCAGAATTCCCCGAGCTCTGCCTAATGTTTGGCTGTGGATCTCTGCATCTGTTTCCATCTGTTGCTGGATGAAGCCTCTATGGTGTAAATTGGGCTAGGCACCAATCTGTGATAGCAGAATATCATTAGGCATCATTATGTTGACATTTTTTTCTCTAGTCATCTTTGGTTCTATCCTAGGTCTCTGAGTCATCCAGCCATTGGTTCCTAGTACTCCAAGCAGTGCCAGGGGAGGGCTCACTTTTGTAGCATCAGTCTCAGGCTGGACCAGTCATTGGTTCGCCACTCCTACACTCTCTTTACCACCCTTATCCCAACGCATCTCACAGGCAGGACAGACTGTAGGTCGATTGTTATGTGGCTGGGTTGGTGTCCCAATCCCTCCTCTTGCCTGGTGACTGACTGCAGTTTTTTATATTTTTGTTTCTAGGAGGAAAAAGATTGGAGAAAGCAGTTATGGAAAATATAATCAGTTGGCTGACAGAAAAGTATAGGGTGGCTTAAAGGTTACCCTCCAAAGTCATGTGTTGCCGGGGTCTATATTAAAAAGTAAAACATTAGGCAGGTGACTGACTCATGAGAGTAAGGCACTGGAAAATAAGATTAGATGCTTTATGAAAGGCGCAGGTGGAAGTGCATCCCTCTTCCTCTTACATCATCCCTTTTGAAGATACAGCATTCATTATTTTTGTAAATGTACAGCCCTCACCACAAACCTGAACCTAAGGACAGCTGGACCTTGGACTTTCCAGCATCCAGAACTAGGAGGAATAAATGCATCTTTGTAAATTACCGTCTCCAGGATTGTTGTAGGAATGGCACAGAATAGCATGTTAAAACATGAAATGGAACTCACCAGGCTGTGAAGATGGCTCATTCACTTAAGTGTTTCCACACAGGTATGGGTACCTGAGTTTGACCCAGTATCCACATAAAAAGCAAAAATGGTGGTGTGTGCTTTTAATCTCAGTTTGGGGAGCTCATGGAGGCATTTGTTTGTAATCCCAGCACTGGNTAGATAAAGACAGGTAAAATCCTGGGGTTCACTGGCCAGCTAGCCTAGCCTCATCAATAAGCCTCAGATACGAATAAAAGATCCTTTTCCAAAAATTAAGTAGATTGCTCCTGCAGAACAACACCTGAGGTTGACTTCTGATCTCCACTGTCATGGACACACATGGACACAGATGCACACACACACACACACACACACACACACACACACACACACACACACGGAAGACTTCAGAAGGAAGCACCAGTGTGACAATGGGGATCATCATCTCAGTGCTGCTCACACATGCAAAGAAATGTAAAGAGGTCACATCATTCTGTTTATTGGTTTAATTTGTCAGTTCTGTTTATTGGCTTACTCTGTTTGTTGGTATAATTGGTATCTTACTAAAGACATTTAGTTAGGTGTGTAGGTGTATTTAATTATATTTCGTCTGTGTGTCTGGTATATAACGTACAAATATAACATTTGAGTGTAAGTATCAACAGTTGTGGCAATTTTCCTAAGAATGTATCCCATACATCTGTGTTGAGATAAGCTTGCTATAAT
Organism: Neotoma lepida; assembly: GCA_001675575.1. Lineage (NCBI taxonomy): Eukaryota > Metazoa > Chordata > Mammalia > Rodentia > Cricetidae > Neotoma > Neotoma lepida. Next base: position 175,673 of record LZPO01008102.1, on the reverse strand, counting down.
TATGACAATTAAAGACATTTAAAAGTAGGGAACAGATTTGTTTCTGTGTGTAGTAATTTATTTACCCTGGTAGCTGAACTCAATACAGTCTCTCCTTTTTAGTTTTCTTTTATCCAATATGGGATGACCTGTTTTAATTGAGCCTTTTTCCCTAAAAAGAATAGAAACTTGCACAGCCAGCTCAACTCGCAGTTCTCACTGTGAATGTGTAATATATCTCCTAAAGAATTCTTACAGAAAATGCTAAAAATTGGATTCTACATTAAATTGCAACTGAAGCCATTTAGACTTTCCAATGTTGCTCTAATGTGAAATGAGCCTGAGCTGTCATGAGCATAGTCATCATCTTGTGATTGGAAAGTCATCAGAAATTAACATTGCTCTACAAAAGAGAACTCTTCTGCTCACGGAACACATGGCATTTTCTTGAAAGGTCTTCATTTCTCTTTTGCTCACTACTCGCAAGCACCTTCTTGTTTCTTCATTTTCTTTCTGCCAGGAGCTTCTGGCAAAGCATGACCTCTGGGTGTCTCCAGTTCTGACTTCACTCATGATCATTCAGCTTTAACACTACAAGGATTTCTTGGTTTCTTCTGTTCAAATTCTTAAGAAAATAGTTTCTTTTCATCCATTTTCTCAAGACTATCTGTGACAGGCCAGTGGACTGACTGTATCAGCTCAGTCCCTGTCCCTGGTTCATTCAACCATGAGTGGGGTTGACCCCCTTATTGTCATGAAATAGGTCTGGCAGCAATGTAGCTTCCCAAGAAGGAGCTAATGTTGAGAAGGCATTGTGACTGACACTCTCTCAACATATCATTCCTGGTTCAGGGTTCCCAACTACTAACAAGGCCATTATTTAATTGCGATTTTCTCAGAGAAGTTCCAAACTCTACTCTGTGTGTGCTCCTAATTTATGTCCCCATAGCCCTGTAGCTCCATCATAAGCATATTTATCTCTGTATTGCTAGCAAACTCATCCATGTTATTACAGCTACTTTCTTTTTCTCATAAACTCTGAAGCCTGTGAAAACAGGAACAACCTTTGTCCTACTCATCATTCTGCTGTCTGTTGTGGCCTGATGTCAGGTTCATTATCAGTGCCCTATCATGTATTAAGTCATTGCTTATAGGAATTATTTCTATTTTATTAAAATATTACTATTGCTGTTAATGATAGTATCAGTGTGTCACATAAGACAGTCTAACTCCTCTCCAGCATGACACTTATCTATTTGATTTGTAATTTCTTCTTTATTCTCAGGGCCACTATCTTGACCCCACCTTCTTCACCTTCTCTCTGGGCTCCCTGTCTGCAATCTCGTTTGCTGTTACATCCTACATATATCTCTAGAGAACAGCTTTTTGTATCTTTCTCTGTATGAAAAATAATTTATTTTCCCTCTTCTACCTAGAGAATTGAAACCCAAAATTTGTGTCCTTTGTATCCTGTCCCTGTCAACCTAATAGTGTCTATGTCTATGCATGAGCTCTCCCTCTGCCAAAACTAGTTATGACCATTGCTATCCCTTCCTCTTTTCACTTATTGTTTCCTTGGTGCCCAACTATTCCTACTTTCTCCTTATTTTATTTTATGTAATTATTCATTTGCTTCATGTCCCAGCAGCCGTTTCCCCTCCCTCCTCTCCTCTCAGTCACCCGCTTACACCTACCCTGTTCCCACCCCACAATCCACTTCTCCTCCATTTCTGTTCAGGAAAGGGCAGGTCCCCCATGGATATCAACAAAACATGGCCTATGAAGTTGCAGTAAGACTAACCACCTCCCCATGTATTAAAGCTGGACAGAGTGACCCAGTATGAGGAGTAGGGTCTCAAAAGCCAGTGAAAGAGTCACAGACAGCCCCTGTTCCCACTGTTTGGAGTCCCACAAGAGGACCAAGCTACACAACTATTACATATATGTAGAGGGCCTAGGTCAGTCCTACATGCAGGCTCCCTGGTTGTTGGTTCAGTCTCTGTGAGCCCCTATGAGCCCAAGTTAGTTGATTCTGTGGGTTTTCTTATGGTGTCCATGATCCCTTTCTCTCTGGCTCCTACTTTCTTCTAAAACCCACATCAAGTTTACTTTCTGCATAAAGGTGTCTCCACTGCTCATTTTTACTAATCACATCATCCAAAGTTAGAGAACATGTGATGTCTGCCATTCATCTGGGCTTTAACATATGCTACCTTGCAATGGGTTGCAGTCAAGCTAACTAGGCTAACTTCCTGCCTCCACAGTTTACTATATGACTAACTGAGTTACCTAATTCCTGTAAACTTGATTATACCATCTCTAAAATGACTGTGATGATAACACATATTATGAAAATTCCATATAAAGAGTATTGAGTATCTGTGACATTTCTCAGTGGTTAGAGATGTTTATGTGCAGGCCTGATGACCTGATTATAATCCTCAGATCCCACTCTGGCAAGAGAGAATAGACTCCTCAGAGTTGGCTTCTAACCTCCACATATGTGCCATGACATTTGTGTCCCTTCACACATACACATGCACACACACACACACACACACACACACACACACACACACACGTCTTAGTTACTTTTCTGTTATTGTAAAAAGATACCATGACCAAGGCAACTTATAAAAGAAGGCGTCTAATTGGGGATTCACAGTTTCAGAGGGTAAGTCCATGATCATCATGGTGGGAAGCATGGCAGCAGGCAGGCAAGCATGGCACTAGAGCAGTAGCTAAGAACGTACCTCCTGATCTGCCAACTAGAGGCAAAGAGAGAGAGAGACTAGGCTGAGAATAGGCTTTTGAAACCTTAAAGCCTACCCCCAGGGACATACTTCCTTCAACAAGGCTATACCTTCTAATCCTTCCCAAAACTGTTTCACTATCTAGGGACTAAGCATTCAACTATATGAGGCTATGGGAGCCATATCACATTCAAACTACCACAACACATGTACACAAATAAAGTAATTAAAGTTTTTGAAAGCATGGTGCATGCTAAATAAGTGTTAATATTATTTGCATATTATTGAATAATAAACCATTTTCCATATCTAGTATATGCTACACTATGTTGAATAATGTACAGGGTTTAAAATAAAGATACCTGACAGCAGGACATGACCTCTTTCCTATCTACCTTTAGATGTAAGACCGTTGTGTTCTCTTTCTTCAGTTCATGCATTGAAAATTGGCTATCTCTGCTATTTATGCGGAATGATAGCTGGGGAAGAGGGAACTTGAGGTAATTTGGAAAGAAGAGTAAGAAGTTTTTAGTATCAAGGAAACAAGAAGTTGGGTTAACAAATGGGGGGCGCTTATATTTGGAGCAAAAGGCTAGACTCCTATGCTCAGAACCTGAGTCTTTCTGGATCATTATAACTAAAACCCCTGTCGTTGTGTTTCACACATGGTGAGAACTCAAGAACTCAATACACATTTATTGGCGTCAATGAACAGGAGAGTGTTGATGAAGTCTTCAGAACACAAGTTCCAGCATCTCCTTGGAGCTGTTAACTTTATTTGGCATCTTAGTTTTTTCATTTTCTAATGAATGAATGCCAGCAAGTCTTTTTCAATTTTTTCCCATCTGATCAAGACTTAGATAATGTCTGCTTCTTTGGTAGCTAAACATCCCCCAAACTCAGCTTCATGCTTCAGTGAGAAGATATTATGGTATTGCCAATGGAAACCACTTCACATTTGGGCAGCATCATCATGTCTAAATGGCTCAGATTCAAGTTTCAGTATAGATCCTGGTTCCTACACATTTTCTGTCAGAAAACCACTTTGTAGGAGCCAAACAGTGGAATCCTTCCAAATGTTAGGCACTATTAGAAGCACCATTAAAATACTGTAGAATTTAAAAGATGATGAAATTTTGATTTTTTTAACATGGCATGTTCTATGGTATTTCTATGAAATGATAATCAGCTCTTGTTTCTGTTGTGGAGCTGAAGGTAATTGAAATCCTCATTTTTAGACATCATCACAGGCTTTAAAGTTAACTCCAACTTAGAACCTGTATAAAATTTTATATTGCTTTATACAAAAATGAGTATCTAGAACAATTCCAGTTTTAAAATGCAACTATAAGTACAACTTTAAGAAGTCCTTGTTGTAGAATGGCTGTACCTGAATCCTCTCCCTATGGCCTTTCCTTTGAGTAGGCTTTAGAAATAAGATAGACAGAAGACATCATAGCTAAAGCAACCATTTTTATTAAATTAGAAACTAGTTCAAGATAAAAGTAATTGGCCATCAGCGTATAATAAAACAATCACATTAACATCATAACATTTATCTCTGAGTTTCCTTACAGTCAAGAAAATGCAATGAAGGCTGCCAAGATTGGCCTTGCTTAAAGAGTACAAGCAGGCAAGATTNTCTGGAAGACTAGCTTCTGTACACTATGTACCAAAGAAGGCATCACATGACATTTTCTTAGAAATAAACTGATATTTGTTAAATTTTTTGCTTGATGCCTCATTCCTCCATAAGACCATAAATTCCTTGAAGTCAGTGGTCTTATCTTTTTTGTTAACCACTTATCCTCAGCTCTTTAGAGTCAATGTTTCTAGAAGGAAAAAGGAAAGCAAAATCACACGGATATTCCAGAAATAGAAACTAACTTTCACCAAAGTACTATAAAATAGTTAGCATTCTTTACATTTTATAGCAATGATCAGTAAACTCATGAAGTATAACATTGGATTATGACTAAATTATAGGATTCAGGGCAGACTACCCTAATGTTTACCATAATTCACTGTATGGTGGAAGAATCTTAAACGTATATAATTTATGCATCTTAAAATTGACTCTTCAATGCCATTGTTATGATATATTTGGTAGCCAATGAACACATAAGACTGTGACCTCCAGTGAGACCTTAATTGAGCCCCTCTCGAGCTTTAACTATGATCCTAGAAAAGCTGAGTTGCTGCTGAATTAGAAATAATAGAAGCCCAACTTAAAATCCTGAGACACAAAAGTCCTGTCTAGTGTAGGTAATAGCCACTTACTTGATTAAAATACATAAAATAGGAAGCATTACTTTAAAACAGTGCACATAAAAGCAAATTTGGTTACTGGCGGTTTTCGTAGGAATTTGGACCAACACGAACAGAACTTTTAAGGTTGTCACATGATTTCTACTCCTCAAATGACATTGTATTTAAACTACAGGTGTAGGGAATGGGGCCAGCTAAAGAAACCTACCCTGATCCNGGAGCCCAGAACCAGTGAAATAAACACAGCCTAGATATGGGACTCAAGCCAGAGAAGAAACACTGAACCAAGAACAACAACAACAAAAAAAAAATGCCCTAACTCTGAAATCAGTGCTAAAGAAACATACTTTGTCCCTAGAATCAGAGCAATTGAAAGAAATATGCCCTGGCCTTTGAATTAGAGCCAAAAAGCTAAGAAAGACCAGTGAAAGAAGCACAGTTTGGCTCTTAAATCAGGGCCATCTTTGCCCCTGACCAACAAAACTAACCAATCCCTGAACAGAAAAAAACTAACCAATCCCTGGACAGAAAAGCTTCTCTGGAGAAACTCTGCCCCTAAGAAATCCTATATAAACCACCCTGCCTGTTCAGTTGTGGGCTGTTCTTTCCCACCCTGGTAGAGGCAGCCAGTCTCCTAGACTCCTCCTTCCCAAATAAATCTTTCTCAAAAGAGTCTTGGGTGTGAAGATCTTCATTTGCCAGCACAGAGTAGAACCTTTCTAGGACGTCCCTTAATGACTGAGCAGAAAAAAAACTTGCAGAGACTGTCCCTTGCAGGGGGTGGGGGTTGGTTGCTGAGCAAGGTGGAGCTGAACAGAAGAACCTTGCTGAGATGTCCCTTAGGTAACTGAACAAGGTGGAGCAGAGAAGTAACAGCTTTTCCCTAGAGTGGGAGAAGATTGCTACATTTCTGCTAGGGTTTCCCCTTTAGCAGAGTGAGGCAAAAGAAGCAACATCTTGAGCTGGAAAAGAAGCAGAGCTCTGCTGGGAAGCCCCCTTAAGTGGAGGCTGAGCAACAGCTGTAGTGACTCTCCAGGAGAGGAGCAGGATGGCTATATCCTGCGGGGAGAACATCCTCCACCGCACCCCAACTCCAGGTATAGCCTGACTCCCGAACAATCAGGATACTTTTCCATTAAGAGATGAGATGTCCCATTGCAGCTCCAGCTGTCAGAGCTATCCTAGCAGCTCAAGGTATCACCTGACTCCCCAAGAAGTCAGGATACCTTTCCCCCAGAGTTGCAACACTCGCTTACAACAGGTACAGGTTTGTTTTTTTTTTTAATATCTCTGTATTGAAGCATAATCATCTTAACTATTTTAAGATATTTTCTGTTTGCTGGCAAACTGTGGGACATGCATGCCAAGGAAAAAGCAATTGTAATTTATCTTGCATAAAGTCAAGAGTGCTAATGGAACTTTCCTATCATCTTCCTTGCTAATGTCAGCTGAGTAGGCTGTTATGTTGATCTTGTCAAGTAAACTGTATCCCAGGTTTCTCATTCTTGTACTGCCTCTCACACAGTAAACACCTAAAAAACTTCAAGAAGGATATAAAATGGTTGGGAGTTTGTTACTGCTGGCTGTGCTCTGAGAGAGGCTGCCCCCTCAATGCTACTGATGTTCTGTTCATCTTATCTGATATCTGCAAAGAGTGAAGAGAGTTAACTTATCCCTGTTCACAGTTCTCAGTGTTCTCTCAGACATATGGTAACCACATTCATTACAGAGGCTCATCTAAAATAGCTTCAATTCATATTTACTGAGACATGATGTGTGTAAGGCACGTAACTCGTGGTAAGGAGAGATGACAGCATGAAAAAATTAAAAAGACATGGATGGCCCTGAAGAAGCTCTATCCAACAAGCATAGACCTCCTTGGGAACCTGTTATTAATGCACAGGAGGTCTCAGAATTAGGTTCTTACCATGTGAGTGAAAGTGAAATTTCCAAATTTCAAAACCCTGCCACATTTTGTTGTAATATTGGTCTGCCATTTGTATAGAGGAACAAAAGAAAGATATGTAGTGTTTTGTTTGTGTTTGTTTCTCTTTTAAATGTATTTAAATGTTATAAGATATTAAAAGTCAAAATAATAAAGCAGTGCCCTATTTCTTCCTTTTACTACTTTTAAATAAAAAATAATAATAAATAAATCTAAGTAGTACATGAATCCTTAAAATTATTTCTGTGGGATAGAAGTAGTTCTTTTTAGTGAGAGTCCTATTAGTACAAAACCCAGAAAGTAGCATTGAATTTGGTTTTAACCAAATGTATTCTTAGAGCCCTCTCAGCAGATTAGAGCCAGAATTTGCCTTATCTCACCATTTTTAGTATTTGGAACCTGGAACCTACATTTTTAAAGCATGTCAAAACCTTTGAATTTTTATTTTTATGATAATATATTACTTACTATATAAAATAAAATATTTGAGGTTAAGCACTTACCTCAGGAAATTTCTGTTACTAGTTTTAATGAGGTTCAATGTTCATTGAGCTCCAACTATTTCATATTTTACCAGACAGTTGTCAACAAGTGCTTGTCACATGCCTACTATGTGCAAGTACTCACTAAGAAAGGACACAGCAGAAGTCGTGGCAAAGGCTTAAAGGGTGGACATTTTAGACAGGAGAAATGAACAATAAACATGAGCCAGGATAAAATCCATTCAATAAATTCCTAAACAAATAAATGATACCACATATTAGAAGTATTTTGACAAACAATTGACAGAGTAATGGTGCTGAGAATAACTGAGCCTGGAAAGCTTGGGGTGTGACTGGTGATTCTCTAACTAAGGACAAGGTATATGCCCTCTCCATTCTTTGTCTCCACGTGAGGCTTTCTGGTTCTACTACTGATTCTGTCTTTCACTTATGTACTTGAAAATGGCTTTAGAACAATATAATATCATTGACTATGATATTTTATCTAGGATATGTAAAAGAAACACACTAATCCACCTAAATTTCTTGCTCTTTCCCTTGTAAATTACTGACCAGCTTTCAAAGGTAAAATTTCTTACCTGTTTGCCAATACCATTTATAGGCTATGGTATTCCTTTAGCCACTGGGAGTGATAAGATGTTGTGCAGAAGAAAAAATCACAAATGTCCACTACACTTGAAATAGAGAAAATTTTAAGGTTACACAAAGACTAAGGACTTACAGTAAAGCAGTATGGAAAATAGGTGTATACTAAGCAGAGCATAAACTCTTCTGTTACTGAGTTATTTTAACTGTAAATCTTTCCTGTAAATTTATACAAGGTAGTTTCTTTGTGTGTGTGTGTGTGTGTGTGTGTGTGTGTGTGTGTGTGTGTGTGTGTGACATAAATCCTAGGGAAACATGAAGAAAATATAGTCACCACATATAGCGAACTAACAACAGACTAAAATAAAGACAGCACTTAAGTTCAATTTGATGAAACAATAAGTTTATTGGAGTTACCAATTAAAGTATGAGTGAGAGATTACTCACAGCAGAAGGAATGGCTCTAAAGCAGCTGCATCACGGAAATTCCACCCTAAC
>LZPO01008102.1:102952-114215 GCA_001675575.1 Neotoma lepida | reverse complement strand
GTGTCCTATGCTCCGAAAGTGGGAAGCCTGCGGGTTCAGGTAGCTATCCAGCCTAGCGTGGGTGCGCAACTCCCCAGTCTCATAGTGCCTTCCTCTATCTTAGTAAGAGATCTAGATCTCTGATTCCAGAAACACAACCTGTTCTCCGTATATATTGCAGGCAGACAGAAAAAACTACTTTCCAGAATTCCCAATCTTCCCAATCGGACCCAAAAATCCCTGGTTCCTTTTCCCCCACTCTGTTCAAGGTTTCCTGGCTCCTGGAGGTGCCTCTAGGGAGGCCTTCGCTTCCTTCCACATTGTGGAAAGGCTGGGAGTTGGGCCCAGGCTTGCAAAAGTCTCTAGGATTCCCTAGCACCCTGCTGACCCCACCAGTCAGCAACAGTCAAATCACCGCTGACTCTCTGGAATTCTGAGGAAGTCCCTTGTGCTTCTTGGACCTGTGCTGCCCGCCTAGGCGTCTTGTGCTTGGGCCTCCATATTAAAATTAATTGAAAAGTACATTTCTGAACTACGAAAAATGTTTATCTGTTTTCATCATAGGGATCACATTGTAATGAATATATTTACATCTCATTTCAAGAAGGCAGGAAAGATCGGTGAGCTCACCTGGCAGCTCGGCTCTCCCACTCAGTGCCCTAGCCGCAGTCCACCCTTGAACCCACACTCTGCCACTAGCCAGTCTGTGAGAGTCCCAGTACTTCCTAGGAGTCCCTTGAGTTAAAAGACGATCATCTCTCCTTCTCCTGTGCCTCGGGTGTCCAGACTGCAAGAAAGAGAATTTAGGCCCAAAGGCTCCNTGACCCCCCAGCTTGCCTAGCTGCTCAGCTTAGGTAGTCCTCTAGCGTCCTGGTTTGAGACCATTGACCCACAGTGGCGGAACGCTTCGCAGATGCTGTNCTGCACCCAGATTACTAAAAATGTCAAGCGAGTGGGGCTCCCATAAGAATTGTAGGGACCTGGAAACTTACAGACAGCGAAGTGAAAGCACAAGATTACGGATGATTCCTGAAAATGAGCTCTTGCCTCATCTAAGCCTGTCTGGGGCCGGGGATGGGGGCTGTGTGTGAGAGAGAGGTTTTATTTTTAAAGATCTGGCTTTATTAATTCGTTAAGGAAGCGTTCCCTTGGCAGTATGTGTTCTCGCAGCTCCAACTCAGATTCCATAAAACATTCATACTCTGAAGGCTGTCACAGAGCTTGCCCTTCACCGCATGCCCAGCTAGATGCCTCAAGGAGAGGTATCTCTCCTCCAAGAGCCACTAGGGTCGAAATGGCACTTTCAGGAAGAATACAATCCATCTCAGCTTCCTGACTCCTACTACTAGTTTCCAGCCTTGAAGTACCATGGGAGAGGGGTTGGTAAGGGGTGGTAGTGGGTGGCTTCTGTCCACCCACCACCACCTACCAGAGCTCCAGTTCTGGACAAGAGCCGGAGAAAAAGGCAAACCATAAGTAGGTAGATCTCCAGGGATGTACAGGAGGGAGCAAAGTCAAAATTCCTGGTGCTGATGTCCCAGTTCTTGCCCAGAGGCTGGGAGAGGCAAGACCTCGAGTGGCCCATCCAGACTCAAAAGCTTTGAGGAGCTCCCCCTCCCCCTCATCCAGGGTCTGCTAGGTAAGCCTTTGCAAATTCTCCCCACCTCAGCAAGTTCCCACCCTTTGCAGTAAAGAGTCTAGGTGTGCTGACACTGGGTCACTGAGGGGACCTGTGAGGCCCAAGTGCCTGGAAATTGTGCCCCAAAGGCAAAGCAGCCTGCCCCATCCTCTGCTTAGCTGTGCTCAGGGCTGCCCTTGGAATGGAATCACGAAGACTTCTGTCTGCCACCAAGGCTCTTGCCTTCCCCCTCGACACCGTCCCACACAGCCTGGCCTTTCCTTCAGCCAACTTAGCACTGGGCATTAAAAGTCCCCTCTTCCTCTCAAAAATCCAGATTCTAACAATATTCAAGACAGAAATTATTCGGGGTTTCTTCTTGCTCTGAGGGTATAGTTCAAGTAACCAGACACATGGGTTTTGCTAAATTCTTTTATTTTTGTTTAAATTTTCACTTCAATTTTAATTCTTGAAGAACAGCCTCGACAACATATATCGCACTCATTATAAGAAGCAAAGGGTTATATCAAAAATTATTAGTATAGAATCACAGGAAATCTGGTTTGGAACCAGAAAAAAATACAAAACAGATATAGATACATAGACACAGGACATTTTTTATAATTATTTGGAAAATGTTACTTTCCCCTAATCTTGTTCCTTTTTTCTTTATGCGCATACGATGTTTAAATTTTACAAAAAAAATGAAAATAAAGACTAGTATTTTACAAAATGAATAACAATGTTCAGTGTGTGTGTTTCTACATAGGATTCAGTCCACTTCCATATGAGTTGTTTTCTGTACAGAATATATCCACATCCATCCACAATAAATCCTGGAAGGTCCATTAGAGTCCTTCTATTTTATTAAATTTCTCATGGTCCTCTCTTCGAAAAATTTGTTTTCATTTTCTCACCAGACAGGAGGTTCTTTTTCTTTCCTTTCCAATATACTTACATTATACATCAGACCCTAAATAAGTCTTTTTCTCCTAGTTCTCAGCTCAGACTGCATTCCTGCAGAGTAGGCTGCTCTTGTTCCCAGCCCTCTGCCCCTCTGCCTGCCTGCCTGGTCCATCATACCACATCCCCAAGGCTTTTGAGTCCTTGGTCTGGGTGAGTCCTCTTAGTCTCTAGGGGGTAGGGTACAGGGCAGGTGGAAACACCCATGGTCTAGGAGCACTGGATGGACATGTAAGGCCAGTTGAAACTGCTCCCAGACAGCAGCATATCCCGGATGAGAGTTTCGATGGGGGTTTTACCTACCAAACGGACGAAGAAGAGCTGCTCGATGACGGAGGAGGACACTGTACGAAGAGAGGGCAATCGCAGCAGCAGCTTGCCAAAGCGGCTGGGCTGGTTGGGGTACTGGCTCCTCACATATTCCTCCAGTGCACACTGCGATTTTTCCTGCAGGCTTTCGATGTGGGCAGCATCCGACAGGCCACAAGCATCTGCCAGAGCAGCCACAGGAGGGAGAGACAGGGAAAGGAGGACAGACGGTTAGGTTAGTGAGCAGTAAAGGCATACAGCCATTAATGTTTTTGAGGCGAAAAGGAAAAAGAAGTAGAAGAAAAAGAAAATATATCCTTCCCTCTATGCCTCTTTGCTCCTTTCTATGCTGGTCTCTTTCCCCATCCACCATACAAATAAAAATAAATCCACCTCCCCATGCCTAGGGGAACAGGAGAGAGACATACATGCACACAGAAGTACAACCTTGCCATCCCTTTGTTTTTTCTCTTTCACCTTTGGATTAAATAATGTACGATGATGAATCCATGTTTGCTGTGGATAACAACCTGTTCTCTCTTATAGGGGAGAATCTTTCTGGTTGTGCTCATTAGAAGGAAGGCTGTTGTCCCTTTCCCCCCTGATTTTGGGGTACTTGGGACCCCTGAAGAAATATACAGCCTTGGAAGCAGTTTTAAGAGGCTCCTTGGAGTCTCCTCTCAAATCCAAATGACCCCAACCAGCAAGTTTAAGGAGAACCTAGATTGTGTAGTGAATACACATGGCAGGAGGTAAGGGATCACAAGCTGTTAGAACTGAGAATCAGATCAAGCCCATGCTATAGCTATAGGATTTGAGACCAACTATATATGCAAGCAAGGACTCTGCAACAAATCCTCAGTGAGAGTGCATACTTCTACCTGTTCCTTAGATCAAGAAATTGAAAATTGGTCACATCTCTGTAAGCTATATAATAATCAGCAGGAATATGGCTCAGTTACTCCAGGCTAAAGAAAGGAAACATCTACAGTGATCAGACACAAAGCTAGGCTAGAGGCAGCTGATGCTTCTGCCTCAGAAGTGGGATAGTGGGGAATTAAGGATGGATTTGGGGGGAGATAGGTTTCTAAAGGAGAGGGGACAAGGCACCTTCATACCATGATGGAAACCTTTGTGCTTATTTCAAAACAACCAGAGCCCTTTTAGGTCCTCTAAAAATATTTCAAGACAACAGATTATCCTATATCCACTAACCAAGTCCAAGCAAAGGAGGAGGAACATGGAATCAGAGAAATAGAGTGAAGTTTCCCCCTTACTCCCTATATTATTTCTTAATATTAATAATACATATTTTAAAATCAGGAAGATCACAAAGGAACCCTTAGCCAGTCAGAAGGTTGACTAGATATCAAAGATATCAAAGTCCGTAAAAGGACTCTGTATAATGGGGAAGTATGACCCTAAGAAAACAAACCATTCAAAACCAAATCTGTGTCCACTATTTCCATGCTGTATATCCTTATAGTTCAAGAGCTGGAGTCACAAAGCACTCTACCACCTTCATCTACAAGGGTATGGCCTCAGGCAAATATATAAATAAAACTAGTGATAACTCAAGAACTTCTGAGGCAAGTCTCCTTTGACCTCAGGTCCAGACTGGGTTCATCTCAGATGTCTAATTACTCTATCCAGCTGGTGCAGTACATCCACACTGGGCTGAGTGAGGAAGCCAGGGACATTATTATGGCCAGCACCACCAGGATAGGAGCACCTTGGGCCTTCACTGCTTAGAGTGGGGACTCTGAGATCTGCCCTTGGGCATCAAACAAACTTGTATTTTCATATATCTTGAGTTGCATACATTTTCTGTCCTTCATGCCATGGGATAGTCTCAGCCACAGACAACACAATATATGAGAAGATCCATTGATATCCCAACAGATTTTTCCTTAAAAACCCATACAACATGTCCTCAGGTAAGTAAAACATTAGGGCCCCTATAGTACAAGGTCACTTCCTCACTCCCACATAGGTGACTCCATGAAGGAGAAGCCTAGACAGATACATTAGGGTCCTGNACTGGCTGCTTCCACCTTTGAGATGGAATTCCTGAAGGTGGGTCTCCCTGTCAGGTTCCAGTCATCCACCAGGAGTCCTAGTTCTGGCCCATTTTCACACACTGAGTAGTCATTCACCCTGAAGCAGAATTCTCCCATCTGTGGACAGACAGTATGAATGCTGGAATCAATTGGTGGGTTATGGTGGCAAAGAGAGGTGAGCAAAGGGTGTGATTTAGTACATATTTGCACTTGATGAATTATATTCCAGATAAGAAAAGGAGACAGAATATACAAAATCCATGTCTCACTTTTTATATGGTAGTGTCAATGTGGGAACTTTCAATATTTCTTCTACAGTATATGGAAAAGAAATTATGTAAATAAATAACTATTACTGCTCAGGCCCTCCCGGCTTAGCCTTTGTAGTGCAGAGGATGTATTTCATGTTGTGCATTCAGAAGAGTTTAGTGTTCAGGAAATATAGATGTAATCAGCTGCCATAACTAGAAATCAAAGTTATTATTGTGCTGAAAATGGATTTATTGTATTTATGTTAACAAGATGGCTCTTTTCAGAGTCAGTCTCATTTATTTGAAGGAATATTTAGGTATATGAATTAAAGAATTTTTTAAAGCAAGCTCAGGTCATGACCTCGTCTTTGGATGCTGTCCAGAATATTAGGGATTAAACATACCATCCGGAGGCCAAATGTGAAAACCACCATGGGGGACCCCCATGCCAGCTTCAAATACTTAGCCAGAGCAAGCCACATTGGACAATATGTCTAAAACTGTCTTTTCCATCATTCAAAGTTTGCTTAAAAGTTGGATGACTTTGAGAAGGCTTCCCACGAATTCCCTTTTTCCCATGAATTCCCTTCTGGCTAGCAATCAAAACAAGTTTAGTGAAAAGTGGAAATGTGCTGTATGGAAGGGAGGTGGGTGAATTACTACTGACAGTTCTATTCCACTTTCAGATATTCTGCCTGCAATTTCCCAACAAAATATTGTTATTGTTCACTTCTCGGCACCCCTTGCATCTTGAAGACATGGTTCAAAAAACTTCTTTGGAAAACTTTTTTTTTTTAAAGAACTTTTCACAGGAATGCTTTAGGATGGAAAATTTGAAAGTGAAGCCTGCATAATTCTGCAATGTTCCCTGAAGCCCGCACAATCCTAGGCCTCTCTCTGGGAACCCGCACAAGATCAGCAAAGTCGAGGGGGTTCAAAGAACTTCAGGGGCATCAGGAAAAGGGAAGAGAGACCTTTCCTCAGAAAACCTCTGTCCAGCTCCAAGTCACACTTGTGCTTTAAGACACTTTGCTGGGTGATATTTTAAAACCCTGGCTTCTCTTCACTGGCTCGCTTCCTGATGGATTTGGCTAAAGCGATGGGTAGGAGAACGCCAGCAAGGCCTAGGCCTGCCAGAGTCAAAGGATCCTGGTCGCTGCTTCCCAGGCTCTTTGTCATTTTTGAAAAACACATTTCCATCAAGAAGACTTATTAAGATAAAATGCATTCAAACACCGAGGAATCTATTCAGTAAATCTTCCATTTGTTTTAAGTTTTGCACCTTGCAAAGAATAACCCCCCTCTCTCACTAGNAGACCTGCATTTGCGCTGAAAGTAAAGGGGGTTGGGGGAGCGGCCCAAGTCCATGGCTCTGGCCACCTTGCATACAAATGAGCTGCTCTTGTCTAAATAAATTATCTGCTGCTCTGATCGATATTAATACTACATTTGCCACATTACAATATTGTGCAAATTTAAGAGTCATTTTGATACAATGTAAATATGATTCTTCATGCATGGAAGTCAAGAAATAGTGATATATTATCCCATTGCTTACTGTTCAACAAGACCTTGGGAAAGAGATTTTTGCCATCTCTGCTCAAGGATGGTTTTAATTTGGCTTTGGAGGGTCTGGCTCTAGGATAGATATATTAGAATGGTTTATTTGTTCTCCTAATGGAGGAATTAAAAACAATAGTGCCAATAACAGTGGTAAAATTGCAGCTAACCTTACTAATAGTGGGCAGGGCCCAAGGCCCATCTAAGCAACTCTGCCCCCACCAGAGAGAGTCCTTTCGGGCTTTGTTTGTATTTCCGCTGTTACCTGCTGTCCCTGGTGTTTATATGTTTCCCTCTTGCAGGTTGCAATAATAAAAGGCGGGTAGTGTTCTCACACGCTCAGACCAGAGCCTTTCAAAGGCAACGTTAATGCACTTTCCTGGAAGTTAATTTGAACCATCTATCATAAGAGAAATTGTTAACATGCGTGCTACCACCGCCTACACTTAATTTGATATTTTTAAGGCATCCTTTTAAATTTCCAATGTTCGTGTGTTTTGCATAGCTATGAAATTTATCTCCCGGCCCGGAATCCTCTCAGGCTTGAGGGCTTTACAGTATTGCTTTTGTTTTTTATCATTCTTGTTTAGATCGAATCCGTTTTTTACGACCCTCAATAACCCCAGCAACTGCAAACATGAATGGTTTCCGATAAGGAAAAATCAGGCAGCAATAAAGCGGGATTATTTATGATTTATTTGTGCGTATTCTTCTCTTTCCGCCTCTGACTGTGTCTCACTGTCGGGAAACTCATCCAAGGAGGATGCCACACAGAGTAGGAAGCCACCTTCCCACGTTCTCTTCCTTCTCTATCGTTCCTCCCCCAGAAACGCTGAGCTCTGGCACACACAGAGCGCACATATGCAGCCAGACTATCCACAATGTACTGCCTCTCCCCTCCCCAGACCGTCGCCTCGGTCTATGGCCGCGCGGGGGTCCAGGCCATCAGGCCAGGCCGCCGGTCTCACTGGAGCCTCCTCTGCTCCAGCACCGCTAAGCTCGCAAGATGGCAGCGGCGCTGCCCGCGACTTGAACGTACTGGGGCTGCAGATCCTGGGCAGGCCTAAGGTTGGGTGAGGGCCGAGCCTCACAGCGACAGTGGCGGCGCGGGAGATGCGGGAAGCTAGGCTCCCGCCGCACGGTGCCCGCGCCAGCTCTCGGCATAGCCTGCCCTCCCCGCGACCGCAACCTCACCTGACGTGAACAGCACGATGGCTTTGAGGCAGCTGTACTCGGCAGAGTCGACGTGCAGCGCCTTGAGCTTCTCCACCTGTTCCTGAAAGATGCGGATGTGGTCCATGAAGGCCACGACGCGGTCCGCGGACATGGGAGAAGCGTGGAGGCCGGCAGCAGCCAGCAGTGGCGCCACGTGCAGGGGCATGGAGCACTGGGCCGCGTTGAGCACGAACAGCTCGCTCCAGGTGAGGCGTAACAGAGACACCTGGTCGGTGATCTGCAGATCCGGGAAGAAGGGGATATTGCGGGCCCACTCGACGGCGCTGAAGAGGAGACGCGCTGCCAGCTCGCAGATGTTCTCGATGCCCATGATGTTGTTGGGCTGCATGCACTGGCTGCCATAACGAGACGTGGGGTAGGGCTCTGCGCGCAGCAGCAGCGAGATGTAGCCGGACAGGTAGCAGTGGCCATTGAGGGGGTCCCCGTTTGTGAGTGCGTACTGGCCTGGATTGGGCTGGGTTGGAGGCATTCTTCCTCGCTGAACCGCTGACAAAAAGAAAGAGAGAAAAGAGGCAATGTGCATCCAGGGGGCTTGTGAACATCGCCGAGCCGCAGCGCGCACCCAACGCAATGCAGTTCTTTCCGGCAGTCACACGCATCTTCTCCTGCTGGCTCTCACTCACAGACCACATTGCTAGGAGATCTGGGGTGAAGCCCTCTGCGTTCACCGGCTCGATGTGTTTTCATCCATAGCCTGAACCCCTGGCTATTTCAGCCAGGGAAGAACTAGGCCTGACTTCAAGGTTCCTAGCTCTGCCTGGTGAAACCCGAGAAGGGCTGTAGTACCAGGCACAAGCCTTAATGCACCCTTCACTTGCAAAGCAGCAGCGTTCGGTGCATAAAATGTTCCCATAATCTCTAAAGTGCTACAGAATTATCTTTAAAAGAGATACAAGTTACATATCTTACTGACCACTTACAACTTTTGACCAGAGAGTAAGCATCCCACACACCCTCTCCCATCTTCCCCCCTCCTGCTTGCCCCATACAAAGTTCTCACTATTAAAAGCAACAGAAATTTGAAATATTTCAAGAAAAAGTTGAACTTACAGTAGCCAAACATTATTGGAAAAAGTAGGAAATATAATTAATGTCTGTCCTGCGTGGTGCCACTGCAACCTGCAGCCAGCTTTTGCCCAGTGAATGCACGAGCTTGCAACTGCAAAAACACTGGATTCATTAACCATCTGAATGCAAAACGTAAGCATGCTTTGAGTTCTTAAAGCTGACCAAAGTTTTTTTTTCTTTTTTTTTTTATGTGTATGTTTTACTTCGACAGTGCCAGCATTTTAAATTGCCATGTAAACAAAGACAACTTTAGGGAAAGTTAGAGCTTCTGAACTCTCCCTCCCACCCCACAACAAATTAGTAGAGATAGGTCCATGTCCACAGAGCTCTCCTATTTCAGGTTTTGCACTGTTTTCTTTGGTTCTACTTCCAAGGAGAGTTCCAGTGCAATTTACGTTCTTGAAACGTAATGGTTAGAATACTTTTTCTAATTATAGTTTTGAACTTGGAAGTTATTTTTCAATTAAATGAGAGCACAATTCAATGTTTTTTTTTTTTTTTTTCCAGATGCCTACAGAATCTCCCTGGAGCTAGAAATGAAGTCGTCATATTTGCCTTCTCCTTGAGATCTGAAGGAATTCAATTTATTTTCTTGTGACATATAAAATATAATTTTGAAGTCAACTACAAGAAGAAGTAATCTACATTTTGCAAAATTGACTGGTTCACTAATTTGACTATAAGATACCTTCAATGATTGTCAGGAGATAAACTGTAACTATAAACCGCTAAATATATTTGTAAGAAAAGTGCTCCATCGCATGCCACATGAACATGAAGCATATCCAAATTCAACATCAAAAGTTGTTTAATAAAAAAACAAAAACCCATACAACACATCGATTAAATGACGCAGAAGCCCATGCCAGCTTGAGTCTATGCATTATAGCCAAATCAGAAGGATCGGTAAATGCCGCTGTAAATTGTAATTTGTATGCAGTATTTAAGCAGAGGGTGGAGTTTGATGAAGAAATAAAACGAGTATCAAGCTCTCAGAATGACAATACTATGAAGGCAGGGTTCAGTCACAAACTTTCCTTTCAAAGTAGTGGGGTGAAAACAAGGCCACAGCTCGGGAGGAGGCGGCCCCAGATCCCAGAAGAGGACAGGGAACCAGTGAACAGGCCAGAAGCCCCCCTCCCCCTAATTAGACCTACAAGTGCAATAAATCTCACTCCTCTTTTTCCAAGCTAAGCTTCCTAAAGNATGATGGCAGCAATGAATCTACGGTTCAGGGTCTTCCAAGCCCAGCCCTCTCCCACTATAAATAAAGGAAAGGTACTGTAAAGTGGAGGGGAAAGTGAAATGAAGAAAACAAAAACAAAAAACATAAACAACCAACGCGGAAACAGTTTTCTGCGAGAAATAAGCACCCCTGCCCAAGTTCATGCCAACACAGCCCCAAGCATCCTCACACACAGGCGGGAGCGAGACACACACGGAGCACATCCAACAGACGAAGGGAGGGGATTTTTAAACCACAGCTCACGAACCCAGGGACACAATCCTAAACAGGCAGCGGGAGGGGTGGAGGAGCCAGGGAGAGGAGCGCAGGCCGGGAGGGGGAGGCAGCGGCAGCGAGCTGGGATTGGGAAGCCCGGACCGTCTGGGACCACAGGAGCCCCATCCCCACAGCCACAACCACCCGGGCGAGGGAGAAAGAAAGAGCAGGGAGGCGGGCGAAGCGCAGGGAGAGAAGCAGAGAAGAAATATTCACCTTCCCGCCTCATGCCCACTTTGAGGCACTTCTTGAGGCGGCAGTATTGGCACTGGTTGCGGTGGTGCTGGTCGATGGGACAGTTCCGGTTGGCGCGGCACGTGTAGCTCAGGTTCCTCCGCACGCTGCGCTTGAAGAAGCTCTTGCAGCCCTCGCACGTGAATTGGCCGTAGTGCTTGCCGCTCGACTTGTCCCCGCACACCACGCACTCGATGTGCTGCTGGCTCTGGCCCGAACCGGGCGGGCCCTGGCCCTTGTCCCCCGCCGTGCCGGGGGTGGCGGGCGCTCCGGGCTGGCCCGGGGTCTGCGGCGTGTGCGGCGCACCGGAGCCCGCCTGCTGCTGCTCGCCGCCGCCGCCGCCGCGGGCTGCCTGCGCTGCGGGGTTGGGGCCGCCGGGGTTGCCCCCGGCCACGTCGTCCTGCGGATCTCGCCAGCTGCTAACTACCATTGCCATATCTTTGGGCCCGGGGAGCGCTGGGGGGAGCCGAGCTGCTCGCCGAGG